>SCLE01143252.1:0-14967 GCA_004367955.1 Bathochordaeus stygius | reverse complement strand
TACAGGTGACATGGTTCAGTTTATCCTATAAATATGTCCTATAAATATATCATATGTCACAAGTGGTATTTTTAGGCCATATCCAGTGGTATTTTTATGCCATTTCCGGTGCCTATAGCATTTTAAAAATATGACCAAAAGATTGATCTCATCGATGTAGGAGCGACGGTCCCTCTTAGCAACGAAAATCGATTTTGACGTTTTCGGTCCCTCTTAGATACGGTCCCTCTTAGTTGCGTTTTAGTTGGGTGAGTTGCGTTTTAGTTGGGTTTCGAGTCACACGTTTTTCTTTTTCTGCTATTTTTAATACTCACCCACAATAGAGAATTACCTGTAGAGAAAGTAAGCAGGCTCGCCTGAAACACAACCCCACTAGAAGCTGGACATAATAGTCCACCTAACGCCGTTAAACAGTAGGACCTAACTACATACTCTGACTACCGCCAAAACGGCTGTCTACAGCCATAATGGCCGTACCTACGTTAGCTCAGGAATTGTGGCCACAGTGTCGACAGTGGTCGTAACACGCCTGGGGTCTGTGAACGGACGGAAACAACCGTAACCGCCTAACATACAAATAATCCATATTTTAGGCAAACCAAAGAACTGAATGAACGGGACTGTAGAAGTACGATAACAAATGATCATAGGCGAATCTGGTATTTATCAAGAGCACACGCGGATGAAAACTATAACGAATCCGAAATGAATCCCAAACCTAATCCAAGGAACTGACCTCAAGATGTCGAATAAAAACTTCTCTATGAACTCCATATTATACCCCAATACTCAAATACGTGATATCCGTAAAACAGCACATTAATTGAATAAAGATCGAACGAATTATATAATGCATTCGCGGGTAGTCGCTATTGTAAGCACGCATGAATCCAGCTAAATTGATCCAGCAACTAGTAAACCAATCTATTGCAGTGACCATCGTCACGCTTGAAACGCAAACTAAAAACGGTCATATCTGTCACAACTGCCATTTCAAATATATATTCTTTTTAACGACCAATTACATAACCAAACAATCAGCAAGTACGTCACAACGACCAGCCATCAAGGTCGCACCCACATATGACTAACTGGCAATCCATTTAAACATTTAGGCTTATAGAGAAACCTACGATTCAATCGGTTTATGAACTGCATCTATCTACCCTCACTGTAACACACACATAACTGCGTGTGCAGCTACAGGGCCCAACGGGGTGTGCTCAACAATTAGGCCATTTTTGTCACGCATCAACTGTTCTATAAATATCTCACACGATGGGTTGCGCACTCCGAGGCTATGCTGGGCTAAGCGACCCACCCGAGGCTATTCGGGCAGCCAAGGCATAGAATCGGAAAACTCCACGTGATTACTGTAAGACCACCATTAACAAGTATCTTTCAGCGACTTCGGCCACATTAACCATGAGTTATCGTGACAATTACCAGCGTGATGAAAGTAGAAAACACCGCTCAAGGCGATCCATCAGTGATGATCGTCGCTTTGGGAATGATGGACGAGGCAGGGGCCGTGATCGGGACGGAGGTCGCGATCGGGATCAAGCATTCCGTAGCTATCGCCGCGACTCGGACACCCGCTCTGACGAGATCAGCTATGAAAGAGACCATGATGATCACAACGACCTAAACCAGCGTAATTTTGAGAAAAGATCCAAGCGCATAAAGAGTGCTCATGAACACAGAGGTGCCTACTCCCATGACAATCGCAAGCATGGACGAAGCCCCTCGCCACGACGGCATCATTCACCGAGACACCACGAGTCGCACGTCCCTAGACCAAATCGGATGACCAGTCACAGCAGATTACCTAACCCTCCGGTTCGACACAACGCTACGAACAATATCAGGGATTTTAGTTACTCAAAAAATAAATATCATAACGAATGCAACATTTCACCACACCCGCACTCCAATCCGTATTCTAATCCGTATTCTATTCCGTACTCCAATCCATACTCTAATCCGTACTCCTATCCGTATTCTAACAAAGCCATCCAACAATATTCCACTGACAGCTTTCAAAAACCGCATTCCAATTACGCACCACAGTCGCATTCCATTAACACTCCATTTTCGCATTCCAACCACGTACAAATTTCATGTACGCGGGTCGATAACAAGCCTAACCAATGGGTACGCCCGACCTTCGAGTCCCGGCCACCATTCAACCACGGGAGCAAATGTAATCCCTACGAAAACAGAGGTGATCTAACGCCAATCGGCACCAAGCACTCAGATAAAATGACGACCAAAATTACTAATCTAATAGCCAAGCCAGGGTCCACATCGCAATTAGTCAACTCCGTTGACATCACCCAGACCAAACTAACCAGATACGAGGAAAAAACGATGCTCACCATAAAGTCCAACGCTAATCCAGAACCAAAACGCGACCAGAATCCCACTATTAACCCGGTGGATCAGATTACGGGGAACCCTCGCAAGGGCAGTACCGACCACCTGAGTAACGCCATGTCTCAAGCAATCCCTCCAAACGCTGTCAATCGAACCCCAAATAACCTGAATGCCGTAACTAACTCTCCATCCAAAACATTCCATCTGCCCGTACAAGGGACGGGCCGTATTAGTACCACCAGCATAGTTGATAAAACAGGTCCATCGCGGCTGAACGTTCACGTCGCGGAAGTGGCAATTGATAAATGTACTAGGGAACCCCTAAAAAACACGGTAGCCATAGTAGACCATCTAACTTCCAACACATCGGTTAACGATGAAAATGTGATTAACTCTAAGGAAAGGAACCACAGATTCTACGACCAACCAATTGATCGCTCAACAATGATTCAGCATCGCTCCAAGGACAACCAGCAATTTGACAGGAACTCGCAACTAAGATACGAGCCTATTTTTAACTGGTACTCGGATACCAAATGGACAGTGGATCCTACAAGAGCAGCCCGAATCAGAGATTTCCAGATGGCGGTTCCAGGTGGTAACGCCATACATTACTCTAACCCAGAACATATGAAGCCAACTAATGAACCAATGATAGACAGCTATTCTACCATTGATGACATCTTATACTTTAACCTAAAGCCAATAGATTTCGGACGGCTACTATCTTCCCTCGAGAAATGCCAAATCAGGCCAGATGCGGTGCTTTTTAACGACATGGAATCGAATAAATCCTTGTCACAGTCTACCAAGATACGCTCAATGAAGCTCAAATATGTCTCCGACGCATTGGCTTTCGCCAAGTTTGCGCACTCACGGATCTCCATACGGTCCCACAAGTCGATAACTTCATTGCTGCCGTTCATAAACGAGGCATGGAGCTTAAACGGAGAGAACACATGGATCTTAGCGCTACCGGAATGTAGTGAATTCTGCGACATCTACAACCAAGCACGAACGGAATACAGATGTGCAGGCACTGAAGTCTTTAATCTTCAAAATGAACGGTCCCACATTACGGATATCCATAAAAGGACATTTGCCGGGGACAGGTCACAAATAGGGCAGATCCCACTCGACTATAGGTTCGACTATGAGGACACGTCGGGTTGTGTGACATTCCAGGCGTGTAAATGGCGCTCGAAAAACGCCCCTTTTGACACACTACAATACCAGAAAGAAGTACTACGGATTAACAACAGATCTAGGAAAGCCATGCTGTCAAGAAAGGGCAAGCTTTTCACGAGGCAATCACACCACCCGAGATATGACTCCCTGGCTGACTTGCCATGCATGACCGATGTGTATGGTGAGCAGCCGCTTCTGAACTTCTCTTTTAATGACGATCAGGCTTGTCTCCTAAAATCAATTGAAGCACGTCATGGGAGTTTAGCCAAACACCTTAAGCTTCGTAACAATGAGCAGGCAGATATTGACAGACCAAACTTCGAATCAAGAAACCCGGGCCCCTCCAAGCCAAAGGACCAACCACTCAATTCAATTTTCGACATGGGGATTCAACATGAGCTTGAATCGATTAAGAATCGCATCACTGCGGCTGATAACAAGCTTATCTCGCATGTTGTGTACTCCACAAACGAAACGGTGAAAATGAAGAACTCTATCGACAATAATTCAGGCAAGATTAGTAACTGTACCGCTCAATACAGTAAGCTAGGAAACAATATGATTTCTAACACGATGAGGAATGATATTGCATGGACCCAATCCGTTAAAGAAATGAAGTCTCTAGAACTGAAACTCGAATTATACGAGAATGGGTTTAACCAATTACGCAACAAGAATCAGATCCTAGCTGACCAAATAAAGACAGTGGTAGCTAGTAACAATGCGCCACATGACGAGTCTTTCAAAAACGAGCTCCGAAATATCCTAGAACTGAACGAGAACTTCGACCCAAAAACAGCGTGCGCCGACTTATCGCAACGTATGAGTAATCACGAAGCGGAAGCGGCAGAATGGTACACGAAAAGGAAGGCAATAATTGAGGCGGACCTCAACATCAAATCAATGTTCTCTAACAGCGAGAAAATTTTCAAGCAAAGCTTTGATTCGCTGATCAAAGCTGGCTCAGGCACAGGGGTGACTTTTATTACAGGCGAAAATTTAGGCAATGTAGCCAACGAGTACATTTCGACCACTGATCGTAACCGCATAGATATTCGACCACTGATTTCGACCACTGATTGTAACCCCACTAACATTCCCAAAGGGGTTAAAAAAAGAAGAACCCACGTCTTTCCGAAACTAGTTTCCAATCACACCAATAGATTCACTAAAAATGATAATAAGGATCAAGCCTCCAAGGCAATAGGGCCAAATCTTAAACAATATTCACTTACCGAAAACGTACATCCCCCAAAAGTCTGCATAGGTTCGCAGAGGGGCATCTCACAGCCATCCATCGAAGAACTCAGTACCGACGGAATCCCGTCCCTTAACGGCAACGACGCCGCGAGCTGCATTTTCGCGGAGGCACAAAGGAACCTTAACAATGAAGTTAATAATCCCTCCAAGGACATCCACGCTAAGCTTTACGCCAAAGCAGGTAGCAGTATTCATAATATATTCAATATAGGAACTAATGACACTACTAATTTAGCTATTAAATCAACTGAACTACCTCCAGCGATTCTAGTGAGCACGCAGGACGCCCTTATCAGCCAAACTGGCTCCGACAAAATCGGCCTGGCAAATACTTCGGTCGTTTCAAATAATAAACGCGAGAGAACGGCAGGCGATGACGATGACATGGGGGAAGAGGATGAACCCAGCAGTCGAAATAAGTACAGTAAGGAATCGGGAAAATTGTTTCCCCTAACCATACTAAAAACTAAAATTGTGAACAATATAACTAACAATTTATCTGAGAAACGACGTGAAAATAACCCACCAAGTACCGCCATCAATGAAACGATAGTCATCGACGGTTCTCTCCCTCTCGTTGAGAACTGCGAACCAAGCTCCATGGGCAAAAACAATAGCAAAATGACCCCAAGTAGAAATCGTAAAAGGGGCCCTGCAAATAACTCCCATAAAAATGAATCGCTACCAAAAAATTACGCCATTTTTGACACTCCAGCCAGATCTAGTGCATCACCAGTCATACTAAGTAGTACGCCAGCCAGACCCGATGGGGGTCACATGTCAACTATGGACATAACCATTTCAGATGATATGGATATCGACCTAGGGGTCAAGAACATTACCAAACTAATAAAAAGAGCGACTAAAGCTCGTTGGCCACGGTTTACCAAAAATGACAATAAAAAGGACATTATTAATACAGCAAGCGAAAAGAGGGAGTACAAATTTTTATGCCTAGTAGTACCTGAGCTCACTATTAGTGCAGTGGAAAAATATCTAGCAAATCTTAAAGAGGTAGCTCACAACATCAACGGGAGGTGCGAGACGGTCTACGACTCGTCGCATGTCTCACTCGAGGAAATTTCGAGTCTGGCAGTTAAACTGGGGAGATTTGGTCCCGCCGTAACTGACTTTGACAATATTTCCGAACTACTTGAACACGACGACCATGAGGCTTTGGATCGAATCTCGCTGCCCCCAATTTCGAGTAATATGCTCTGCACAATAATAAAGATACTCGAAAATAATCATCTACACCTCCCTAATCTTATCGATAATAGTGAGATATTTAAATTAATGAAGTGCATTTTGGGCATGAACATCGAGATCGAGCCCCTAATCGCTCAGCAAGAAAACGAGATCGGAATTAAGGACTTCCTAAACAGTTTAACAAAGGACTCCGGCACGAAGGGGGGGTTCCTTAAAACTAATTATTCCACAACTGAAAACATAATAAATGTAAACTCTAACCTCAATACAATGCCAATTAAACCGACCATAAGGGAACCATGTTACAGCCACTTAATGCCACCAAGGATGACGACAAACAAGGCACTGATAACTCCACCACCGACAAAGGAGGAGACGACAAGGGAATCCATGAGATCGAACAGGCACAAACCAGCGACAAGCCTACCGCAACTTAAGTTTAGTACGCCACACGACGCAATTAGCATGGTAAGCAGCAACGATGAATCTAATATGTCGCCTAATAATAACGTAACGCAGGCCCTACCCGAGAGAAATTATATAATCCCACCACATTACAACACGATTTTTAATGAGAACCGCATAAACACGCTTAAAAATGCACTAGGCAAACTAAACACTATGGAAGAAACTCTTAAGCTTAGCGAGAACGAACACAATAAGTACAAGAATATAGCGAAAAAAGCAATAAATACTAACAATATATCAGACCTATTGGTAATATCAGTGAATTTGAACAAACCCAGACACCAAATTCCCGCATTACTCGACCACTTTAGCCATGCGCACGTAATATGCGTAAACGAGCTAAACATCAATCCGGACATTTTGGCCAAAAAACTAATACTCCCATCCAATTATGATGCGTTTACGCACGAACCAATACTGATTCACGAAAGGCCAACGGTCTTATCAGCCATTCTAATAAGAAATGACGTGGGATTACTGATAAAGAAACAATTCTCGGAGGCTCCGTTTACAGGTGTCTCTATCAAACTCCCCAATGACAATTACGGCGGTCCTATAAATATCACGACATTTTATAGAACCCATTTCGATTCGCCAAAAACAAGGGCCATGGGAATCGTCAATATTCACGAGTACCACAAGTTCTATATATCTAAGTTTGAGAAAATAATTAAAGGGCAAATAAAGGTACCGGCAATTCTGTGTGGTGACATTAACGTCGACTTCACTAAACCCCGCAAACAAGATAATGCCGAATTTTGTCGTAAGCTAAAGATTCTCTTCCATAGTTACAACAATCATACCTTCATAAGCACCAACATACCGAATAAAAAAGCGGCAAATAATGACGTGGTGGAATCGAATATAGATATATTTCTAATAAAAAATTTTGAAAAATCATACTTAAGAGACATTTACGACGGCACCGCGTTCTGCAATAATGATGGACATTCCATAATAACGGCAGAATTTAAAACGAAATTATTTCAGAATGAGATGGCTTCTGACATAGTCATTTACAAAAAATGCGCACCCGAGTTAATCCACGACACTGCACTCAAAGCCCTCAACGAAGCCAAACCCAAGCTCTTACTGCTAATGGATGAGGCCGATAAAGAACTGAAAAAATGCACCGACCTAAACTGGGAAAACACATTCCCAAACAAAACGGTGCCTTACTCACAGTATCTTAACGAAATCATGGAAACCACTATGAAAAGCATTATGCCTTCATCTGTAATCTCCATTAATAAAAAACATATTAACTCATACCTGTCCGAAGAAACTGTGACTTTGTCCAGGAAACTGAAAGCATTAACATCTCGTTATAGACAGTCCAACGAATTGACCAATACCCAGAAAGAGGAAATCAGCTCGCTCCAAAAGTTACTAAAAAAGATGTCTCAACAGGATAGACGCTATTTCAAAAGTAAGAAATCTATATATGATAACCTAGGTGCTAACGACATTTTTAAAATCCAAAGAGACCTTAACCCCCAAGACAAGGTGGAGACATTAACAAGGGGCAACTTTTCGGCCGAGGAATACAGGGCTTACTTCATCAAACTCCAAAATTCAACCGCACCCGAGCCGGGAGCATTTGACGGTATTGATTACTGGGAGGACATCCCGGAGGAATCTAAATTCTCAAACAAGGACCTTTTTCTCGCTCTAGAAGGGAATTCAAAGGCAACTTCACTTTACAAACTAATTCGTTCGTTAAAAAGGAAAACAAAGGGTCTGAACTCACTTCTAAATCGAGAAATAATAAGCAGCTGGCCAGAGATAACTCTATTTTACATACAAAAGATGGTCGAATTCGACATCAAACTTGGGGCTTTTCCGTACTATGACAAAACCAACAAAATGGTAGTCATACCCAAACTTGGTGCAAAAAACCCCAAACTCATTTCGTCAAACAGAGTTATATCTGTACCAGGTGCCATGGCCGCCATTAGGGGCAAACACCTAACAGGTAGTCTCCAAAAGCACGTAAATGTAAATGAATTCCTACCCCCCACCCAGCATGGATTTAGAGTAAATCACTCATGCTCAACGGCAATCATCGACATGCTTTTAGCCATAGCGAAGGCACCCAAAAATATGACAACTGTCCTACTCTTCATAGACTGCACCAATGCGTTCGGCACCATTCCACATGAACTGATTAAGAAACGGCTAAAGAAACTTCTAGCCCCCAATATTTATGCCTATTTTGTCCAATGGTTAGACGAACGGAAAGGTGTAGTCATAGAAAAAGGCACCCACAGCTCCTCTATAGAACTACCGGCATGTGGGGTACCACAGGGAGGGGCCCTGTCTCCCCTCATCTTTGCGCTTATGATCGCAGGAATAGAACTAATTGTGCCAGAACACCTACGAGACAATACTAAAATCTTTACTTTTGCAGATGACTTGGTCGTGGTCATCAGCCGGAGTACTCTCACAGAAGCGAGAGTCGCAGCAAAAGCTATGCTAAAAGATTTGGTAACTTGGACCGAAAGCAGGGGTATTCACGTCTCCTACCCAAAGACGTCATTTGCCATAATAGGTGAGCTATCAGCACCCGATTTAATTCTCGAAAATGGTATTCATATTTCCCACAAATACAATAACAAACACCTGGGCATAAGGTTCAACACCCGGCTTGACTTTAGTAACCAAATAAACTTCATCAAAAACCGAATATACGAGCACAGGTTCACGGTGTGTCATGCCAAATATGCGGGTGGTTATCACGATTTAACGAAACTAGCCAGATCACTTATATATGGCAACCTTAATTACGGGCTAGAGGTGCTACCCATTCAAGAAAACAAAACCTACAACAAAATTTCGAAACAAATTACGCAGATAATTACCGACATCTTTGACATAGACAACACAGATCCCACTGATGCACTCTCGTATGATTCTATTTTTGATGCGGTAAATTGGGCCGACCCAAAAAATCTGCACGAGAGAGCAATCCTGTTGTTTCTCAACAAAGTGCTGACAAACAATGAGCCGATCTCTTTAAGAGACGCTATTAACGAATCAATAATTTTCAAGAATTGCCAAAGGAAATTTATACCTAATAAAAATAATGCTAATCTTTCTACGGATTCACCAATTATTAGAGCCCCTAGACATAAACCAACGAACACAAATTTGTTTCCGTATAATGGAACCGATAGTTTCAACAAACTGCCATATACCATTCGGAGACAAGTGGGCTCGAAGGAATTTAATATCAGAGTTCGAAAGTTCTACAGTTCTAAATTCGCACATGTCGCTGGCAAAAAGAACTGTCGTAGATGTACGACTGATAACAAACTTGAATCTATTAAAATTAGCCCTATAACCATCATCGCAAGTAATATGTCCCCATTAGCATTCCTTCAAACGTTTCATGGAGCAAAGAAACTCACAGAGATCACCGTAGCTCTGGCCAAAATTTGCAGCACTCTGTTTAGGAACAATAGGGACAACATGGAACATTGATACTGATAAAGACAGCACTGCTGTCCATTTGTTCAACGAAATAAGGTAAATCGAAATGTCATAGTAAAATCCAGGGGGTCACCCCTCTCGGTCACATTTTTAATGAGTAATCAGGACTCCAAAAACTCAGGCCCCGAGAATGACCAAAAACGGTAACTCGTGGGCTCCGTTACTCGCATACATAAAGGCTGGATCCATAACTCTCCGGATCTCCAAGCCAATGTTCCTAGCCGTTGGGAAATAATGGGGTAGAATCATTGCCGAAACGCCAAACGGTATAAATCTTTCGGAACCCTGCTTCGCAAACCGGCAATCGGTCCCGGTCTCAAAAATATTCAAGTTATCTCTCCTAGTATAGGATAATAATAGGGGGCGAATGCTATGGTAATGCAATATGGTATGGTTTTGCTGAATCATGTTTCGTTATCATGGGGGGATATTTCCTAATCCTGCTGAACGGGGGGGGGTTAATAACTTTCGACGGACCCACCAACTAAATAGAGCCCCGTGACACGAATCAACGAACACAATTTTTTCCGTATAAAGGTACCGATTACTTCAACTAGCTGCCTTATACTATTCGGAGACAAGTGGACTCAAAGAAACAGGGGGGGATATCTGTCCCCCCCTGGGCCTATTTGTCCCCCCCGCAAAATCGACAATCGGTCTAGAGTTCAAATTTTCATGTCAAAGTTCTCGGTATTAGTATAAATTGTATCTATAATCGAAATCCTAAACTGTTAGTAAGATAAAACGGTAAACAGCAGAATCCTGGTTCGCAAAATTGGCAATCGGTCCAATGCTCAAGAATTTTCAAGTCATGTCTCATAGCCTAGGGGAAATAACAGAATACCAATACAAACGAAATTCTTAACGGTAGAAATTTTCATGAACCCTAGTTCGCTTAATCCCCCTACTTCGCAAAATCGGCAATCGGTCCAAAGTAAAGAATTTGTAAGTCCGTTTTCCTAGCCTATGGGAAAAACAAGATGGAAATATTATTGAAAATCCCAACGATACAAAATTTTTCGGAACCCTCTTTCACGAAATCGGCAATCGTTCCAGTTCAAACATATGGCCCGAAAATTCAAAAATAGATCCACCATCTAGGCTTAATATTATGTAACATATCTCCGGGCAAAACCTGCAGCGCGTAGGTTCAACCAATAGGACGAACTTAGAACATACCGCAGCGCGAAATTGTAAATATTAATAACCTGGAACAGATGGGCTCTGCAGAATAACTCCACATTGAAATGCCACTTCAGCTCGGAGCCAGAGAACACTTCGGGCTGGATACTGTCTCGTAATAGGCAAAAACAAGGTAGAAATTAGGTATTTATTAAATAAGGCTATGGGAATTCCTGACACAAAGTAAACAGGGGCCATGATTTCGTAACGGATGCATCGGGGGCCACGCACAACGGCTTTCTATTAAATAGTCAAACTTGGGTTATTTGCCACAACTCAGTCCAGCGCTCAAACACAATTAAAATTGCATAACTTGGCTCCCAAATTACAGGTGCAAAGAAATGTAACACAGCCTCGAATTGGGGGACCGAGGCGGTGGGACATTTCAGCAGGCCCATGGAAACCAAGGCATACAAAGCCCGAATCCCTGCCGCTCCTCCAAAGGGGGTGGTTTTGCCCGAGCACCACTTTGAAAAAGCGACAAGACCCTATTAAGACGTACCCCGTCCTGGGCTGGAAGGACAACTTCCAGACCAAAACTCGGCGCGATACCCCATCCGTCTAATAGAGGGCGATACTACTAATCAATGTTCCTGTAAGAGTCGAATATCAATATAGCTGAGCGCCGAACAGCCTAACATCACATAACTTGATTCACATATTACAGGTGCAGCAAAGTGCAGCACAGCCTCGATTTGGGGGACTGAGGCTGTAGGGCACTTTGGCAGCCACATGTAAACCAAACCATATGAAACCCGAATCCTCATCACCTAATCGAGAGGGACCAAGTCACCCTCCCAAATTAAATGATGAGACCCTATACGACGTACCTTGTCCCGGTTTGGAAAGTTATATTTCCAAACCAAAACTCAGCGCGATACCCCATCCGTCGTACAGAGGGCGTCACTACTAATCATCAGGCCTAATCGCGCTCAGTGCGGCACCACCAAATTTAACAGCATTCCTAACACAATGCAGGGCAAAATCGAAGCGTTCCATCTAACAGAATCACATAAGTGCAGGCAGTGAAAATACTCTAATATAACCTGAATATCTAGTTACGAAAAGTAGGCATTGCTAAACGTTAACCATACCGTAAAAGGGCAGCTAACAGCGAAAAGCAGGAACATTCCAATTGAATAACATAACAGACGATAGATAAATCACAGAAGAACCGACTCGGCGAAATATGCTAAATGAAATAAGTTAATCCCAAACTGGTTTAAATAATCACGTAACCTAAAACAAGGTCTCCACGACACGGTACGTGGCATTGGTAACCTGACACTCAGGCTCGGCAACAGGACAGCATCTTGAACAAGGGCAATCCTTGACCCTACACAATAAATAAACGACGCCAGCAATTATCAGCACCAGCACGAAGGCCAGAACTAAAAATATTAGGGTTATACTCTCTTAATCGTAAAACAGCTTACGCACGAATATATAATCCAATTGAAGGACTCTCAAACATCTTTTCCAAAGCAGCACGGAAGAATTCCCTGGCAGCAGCGGCAGCAAAATCTCAAAAGCGAAAATTAAGAAAGAATGGACGAACAAGCGTTAAATGTGAATTACCTTTTTTAGTTGATTTGGAGGATTTGGCCATAGTTTGAATTTGGTAAGTCGGATAAGAACACGTCGTCTCTAAACGCAATAATTCAATACGATTAATCAAATAAAAAATAAATAAAATGAATTAACTAATAGACAACACTCTAGGTTTTATATCTGATACGAGAGGACTGAAATTAATCAAAATAAGCAAAGTTTTTCAAAACACTTCGCGAAGAAACGAGCACGGGCTATTCGCAAAGCAACTAAGTAAAACGCTACGTGCAAAACGATATGACCAAATGCTCCCTAGCCTAATGAATAGCACAATCTAGCAATCACAAATGCTCACCTAATAGTACGGGCAATTGCGATCTAATAATAATCAAAAGGCTCCTTAAAATCCAAATTAGTCCTAATAGACCCATTAACTACAACCCTGAAGCCAGGGATGTAGCTGCATAAGAGGCCCCTCGTCCCGTAATGAAGAAGATACAACGGGGGCCGAAATGAATCATATTGCTGAGAGCAGGGGGGGGTTTTACTGGTCACCGAATTCGCTTTACAGGACTAAATATCCAATCCCCAAACCACGACATGTAGCTTAAGATATACTCGGCGACGTGAAACCATAGGGGGAGACCTTATTATCACCCCCCATTATGAAATAAGAAAAACCAGAAACTTTTACCCCGATGCTGTATCTAACCTGGCTTGAATACTAGAACCGCGGCAATTCATACGCATCCAGACGCGGCGGCGTCAGCAGGGCACATCACAGGCAAATCACAGCAGAACATTCGAAGGAACACCAAAACAATCCAAGCATGCGTCCTAAAATTTTCAAGTACCTTAATCGGAAAAACTAAACAAACCTCATAAAAGAATGAACCCTAAAAGTTCGTGATCCCAAATCCAGTCCACTCCAAAGCAACGCAATTCTCGCCGTGTACACGTTTGCTTTACGCCTGACACCCATCACAAGCAGGAAGCGCAATCAACGAACCTTAAAAAAATTGCAAATAGTAAACCCTAATCGAATGACGGAATTTATACAACCGTAAAATTCGACGACAGCCTTCTAAAAAATGCACAACGGAAGGTCAAATTTTTTACGCATGAACTTATATACAGCAATGCAGGGCAACGTTTCTCGATCAGGCACAAGCCGAAATGATTCTCAAGGCAACAAAAAAGCACAATTACAAACGCAGTATCGCAATCTCTTATGGCGATTAGCGCGCTAATTAACGTTACGAATTTGGGTAGTCAAGTAGCCGAAAAATGGACAACGTTTCAAATTTTTCATATGGTCGGTCAATGGGCCGATTCATATTTATGTGCTAATGAAATCTGCAACCGGAGTGCCGAATTTCTAAACGATTCGCAAAACTGAAATACTATTCGTCATAAGGGGGGAAACGGTCTCGTCGATATAGGGTTATCGGACCTCCGTTCAATTAAATAAACAAGTCGAAGCGAGTGGGTCTGGTCAAATCGGGGTTGTCCGGGTTTAAGGTACAGCGGTCACACTCGCACCGATAGAACTCGGGAACCATCTGTTTAACCCCCAGCGTGAACCATCTGTCGGTAACCCCACAACAAAACTCGGTCCCTATAAGCAACAAAACTCGATTTTGGAGAAAAGTTTGGCCTAGTAGCAACTGTCCCTATAAGCAACAGTTTAGATTTTTGCCGATTTTTATTTTTGGTTGATGAACCATCTGTCGTAAACCCCGCCGTGAACCATCAATCTAACCCCCAATAGGTCGTGAACCTGCAGCATCATTATGCTTCAACCCTATCCCCTACGGGAGGGGGGGGGGCTGATTCCGCCCCCTGTCGGCTTTTACGAAATATCTCGTAAACGCGTAGCTGGAATGAATTCTAAATTTTGGACAGTTACCTTCAAACATCTGTGAATCTAAATGAGGTACTTTCAACAAGTTACGCTTTACTGTTTTCGAGTTACAAGTCAATTTAAAAATAAAAAAGCTGTGTTCTGACCGACTTTTACGTACTATAGCTTTCTAAATCGGCTATAGTACGTAAAGGAACTAAACAAAAAACAAATTCAATTCCGCATAATAAAGTACCCCACAGTTAAAAAATTGTTTTCGAGTTACAAGTCAATTTAAAAATAAAAAAGCTGTGTTCGGACCGACTTTTACGTACTATAGCTTTCTAAATCGGCTATAGTACGTAAAGGAACTAAACAAAAAACAAATTCAATTCCGC
>SCLE01142145.1:0-14973 GCA_004367955.1 Bathochordaeus stygius | reverse complement strand
GCTGAGCGTGAAATTTTGGAAGATGGTGTTAAGGCTGACGAGGGTTTGATTGTGCCACAAGATTCAAGAACTACAGCGGCTGGTGGTTAATGATCGGCTTGTGTGGCGCCCACAGAACGGGCAAAACAACATTGGCAAAGGAGTACTCGCAAGCTGCGGGTATTCCTTTTGTTCAGACAAGTGCAAGCGAAGTGTTTAGAGCGATGGGGTTTAGTCCAAAAGAAGACTATGACTTTAAGGTCCGTATGTTGATTCAAAGAGAGATTTTGGACGCGTCAGACAAGCTCTGGGGCACTTATTCGGGCGAATTTATCACTGACAGAACCCCACTCGATATGCTTGCTTACACTATGGCCGACATCCAGCGTAGTAACCTGGACAAAGATGATGAAAATATATTCCTCGAGTATCAAAAGCGTTGTATTGAGGTGGTTAATCGTCACTTCACAACTCTTGTTGTTGTTCAGCCAGGCATTGCATTGGTCGAAGAAGAGGGCAAGGCGCCAGCTAACGAGGCGTATATAGAACATATCAATGCACTTGTTGTTGGTTTGATGAATGATAGCCGCATCAAGACGGTCAAGTATGTCATGTCGCGGGCAACTACTAATTTAGATAGACGAGTGAGTGTGCTTGATCAAATGCAAAATCGAGTTTGGGAAAGACACAATGAAGCTATCGGGGCCGGTGATGTAGTGATTCACTAGCGGTGGTGGGGAGTTAGTTTTGCCAGCCGACTCCCCACTATCTGATTGAGATAATAAACACAGTTCGATAGATAACTACAAGGGGAAAGTTATGAATAAAGTGAAGGGAAGATTAACAAAAGCAATAAAGCAGGAGATTAGAAGCTCAGTATTGGCTGAGTTTGATGTTAATGTTGATGCTGCAAAGCTAGCATTGTCTAAGTTTGCCATCAAGTTAAATAGTCTTCTGTTGGGGGAGAATTTAAAGACGATCGAGTCCCTACCTCCTCAATATGTCGTTCAGCAACAGACAATCTCAGTGCAAATACGGCCCGACTTTATGAAAGTGTTGGTTGAAAATTACAATAGACCAAAATGGGATACGTCATGCACCCTAAATTTTGGAACTATGATGAGAACGGTACAGTTTGGATTTTGTGTTGATGTGCCAAGTGATCTTGAGAAGGAATTTGAAGATTTAATTATACAAAAAAGCGATGCTGTGTTGGCTAAGGAACGCGCTGATGAAAGCCTTTTGAAGCTAATGAACCAAGTCACATCAATCAAAGATTTGATAGAAACCTGGCCAGAAGGGCATGAGTACCTTCCAGAACAAAATAAACCCTTTGGCAATTTGCCGGCAGTCCAGTGCAAGGATTTGAACAAACTACTTGCGAGTGCTAAAAAGGCGGCTTAAAGGGATAAGTAATGAGTGACTTACCAACAATAAAGGAAGAATTAGATAGAAAGTCTCTTGAGGCTGTTGGTCGACTTATTCTTCAACACCGTCATGGAGAAATATCTGATGAGGCCTACTCAGTGGGTTTAGACACATTGTTTATTACGGTCAGTGGGATTGTAAGTGAGGACTTTATTGAAATTATAACGAAAGCGGGCGATGAGATTAAAAGCCCAAAAGCAATGGAAAAGAGGGGTTAGTGATGGGACAGAGCTGTAGTGAGATTGAAAATATAGTAGAGGAAATGAAAAGTGACAAGCTGTCCAACTATGTTATTGCTGGCCTTGACAGCTACCTTCTAAACAATGGTCAAGTGAGATTATTTGAGAATAGTAGAAACCATCAGGATCAGATAACACCACACAGTCATCGCTTCAACTTTGCCTGCCTTGTTTTAAGAGGTTCGGTAACAAACAAAATCTGGACTAAATGTAAAGAAATTTATGGTGATTTGTTTCAAAGAGTGGAGTTGAGCTACGAAGGCGTGGTTGGTCAACACGTTCGCGAAAATATTGATAGAGATTGGTGGGAGTTTTGCGAGCACACCTACCAAGAGGGTGAGATTTATTCAATGTCGGCAGAGGAAATTCACTCAATACAGTTCAGTAAAGATGCCAAAGTTTTGCTTTTTGAAGGTCCCGATATCTCAAAAACCTCCTTTGCCATTGAGCCTGTTGTAAATGGGCTGATGATACCAACGCTTGAAACAAAGCCATATATGTTTAAAAGAGAGGATTGATTGAATGTTAATTGAAGAGTTAAAAGAAGATGATGTATTTAAGTTAGACCTTGATTTTCCAGATGTAGAAATGGGTATGGATAAGATTTCTTGGATATTTAAAGGCGGATTTGGTGACACTTACTTTGCTGAGGCCATGCACTCCACGAAGTTTAAGGTTGGTTACCCAAAAGGTACAAGAGTTTTTCCAGTAATTGAAATTAAAGCCAAAGCAAAACACAAAATTCAGGTTGTTAGAACCGAAAGTTCTGTTTTTGAAGTTGAGGCTAAAGACGCCATAGAGGCGTTAGAAATTGCAGAGCAAGACTTTAAAATTACAGGGGGACATCAATGGCGCTGGCAAAATACAGTTGAAGAGCCGCGATTCTCATACAAGGGAGTCGTTGGATGATAGTCACCGGAGTAGATACAGAAACAACGGGCCTGAAGCAAGAAGACGGTCACCGCATTGTTGAGATTTGCTTTCGCCATTACGATTTGGCGTCACAAAAGTTGATTGATAGTTACATCCAACGAATCAACCCTAAGCGTTCTATAGATGCGAAAGCCCAAGAGGTTCACGGCATTTCAATTAGCGATCTAATGACAATGCCTGAGTGGGAAGACGTACATGAGGCAGTCCATGACAATATGGCAAAAGCAGACCTTCTTATTGCACACAATATGAAGTTTGATGGGCCTTTTATTGCACTGGAACTTGCTAGAACGCTAGGCAAGGTCCCAAGTATTGAAACGTTTTGTACGATGGAAAAAGCAAGATGGGCAACACCACTGGGTAAAAACCCGTCACTAAGCGAACTGTGCTTCTCGTTAGACGTGCCATACGACCCAAGCAAAGCACATAGTGCTGAGTACGATGTGGACGTAATGATGGCTTGTTTCTTTCGCGCTGTTGATATGGGCTTTTATAGCGTTGTGGATAAAGATTTAGCTAAGGAGAAGGTTGCATGAGTATGTTTAAAGTGGCGGTTCAACCAACATCAAGCCCAAACGTCAAAATTTGGTTTGATGTTGAGGCTGATAACGAATGGGAAGCTAATAGCGCCGTTGAGGGACTTTTCAATAGCCCAATTGTGGTTAATGGCCATGAGGTAAGTCAGAGATCCGCGCATGTCTTAGCATTAGACACAACGATGGTGAATTGATGAGTAGCGAACCGACAATAAAGAGAACAAAGTCTGGAAAGCTTCTGATTACTTATGAAAATGTAACGATGGATTGTGCGGGTTGGGCTAAGAAGCTAAATCTAACAGATGGGTATTTTAGATCCAGGCTAAGAAGCAGACCCAAAGAAGAGTGGTTTGTACCTAAGAACGATCTGAGAAAAATACACCTAATCGAAATTAATGGCGTTAGTAAAACTGCTAAGGAGTGGAGTTCTGGGTCGGGCATACCAGAGTCAACAATTTGGTATCGCGTTCGTAATGGCAAAGTTGACGATGAAATAATAGCACCGAGCAAGATAAAGATGCCAAAGATTAGAGCCAATAGAAAAGCAACCAAAGAGAAGCTTTTTGGCAGATTTGAGAATGTGGCTGCGGAGGATCTTGAAATGGCTAGAAGAGCTGATTATTGGAAGAGCAAAGGTCTTAAGGATGAGGAAATTCTGGCCAAGTTTAAAAAGTAATTACACAAATAAAAGAGTAGTCCTTCTAATTGAGGCTATAGGGGAGATAAGACGATGAGTATTGGATTTGTAGATGTTAATGGCTTGGTTATAAACGCGACTGATTGGTCTAGTTTCAACAACAATGAGCAATACGGGCTATTTGCTAGATTTGAGAGTATGGATTGTGTTGTGTTAGCGCGATGGAAGGGTAGCGTTAAGGATATGAACCTTGCCCCCAAAGAGTTTTGGATGCCCTTTACAGTTTATTACTACAACAAGTTGGCCAACCCCGGACATGAAACCTCATTATCGTTAGATCCGGTAGCTTCTTCTGACCACTGCGACGTCGAGCGAATGATTGATGAATACCGACTTGTGGTTGCTAGAGAGTTAGACAAGATTCATGAGAGCACGGCATTGGAAGAGGTTATTAAAACAGAGTTTGAAGAAGTTGAGGGGTATGAAGGTGTTGTGCCTAAGCTAGCCATCATCAACGACATTAAGGAGTTGGAGGAGATTGTTGAGTTGACCAATCTTGACACAGTAGAAGGATACGAAGAGTCCGGCGCCTGGTAAGAAGAATGGTCTACCACTTTGTATGGCTGGGTTGAGTCCGTAAATCCTCTATTTGGGAACGGCAGAGGAGTGGCATACGGGTGTGAGTGACTATATGTGGCTCTACCTAATCACACTTGCACCATCCCAAAACAAATAGGCAATAAAAAAATACCACTGCCTATGTAGTGCATTTCCACAAGGCTTTAATTATAACGCGCGCACGCTCATTAAATACAAGGGTCGCGAGGTCTTGGACAGTTTATATCACCACTTCTTCTGCCTATCTGCAATTGAGAGAATCTAATTGTGTTGAAAACAAGCACATTAATTAATAATTTTACGTCACAGGAGAGCGACTATGACTACAGAAGCGCAAACAACAAATCAAGATATGGGTGAAGAGGACATTCTCGTTGCTGAGCTTGAAGCAATGATTGAAGGTGATGGTATTGAGCTTGAAGATGAAATTAACTTTGAAGATGAAATTGAAGTGCAGGCGATTGAAGAGCTTGATGAAGATGAAATCCTAAGTTTAGATAGTGAACTTAGTAAAGCAGAAGCTTACGACGAGCAAGAATCTAAAGACACTGTAGCTAGTGCGGATGATACACCGGCAGCAGCAGGGTCAGTCAAAGCTAAGAAAGTACGCAAGACAATGACAGGTGGTAAGAAGTCTGATGTTATTCGCGAACGACTATCGGAAACGTTAATTTTGACAGTTCAAGATGCCGAGTTGTCTGAAAAGGAAATGCTCGAGCGTCAAGAATCACTATTGGCAATGATCGACACAGATATGGCGGTAAAAGTGGCCGAGAAGGCAGTTAACTTAATTTCAGCAGTTAGTGGCAAGGCTAAGTTGAGCGCTTATACGGCAATCGCATTGCAGCTATTAAGTACTAGCGATGAAGGTATCGCCGTTAAGGACTTGATTGAATACATGCAAGACCAAGACAAGAATGGCGTTAAGGGGTATTCACAGGGTACCGCTAACAGTCAATCCCACCAGATGTTCAAATTATTGCCAGCGCTACAGTTAGCGACACTTGATGGCAAGGTAATGAAGGCAAATGAAGAGAGTTTGCTGATGATTGCTCTCCGAGAAATAATTTAGTTTCTCGACGTGAGGGGTGTGACAGCCCCTCTTTTTTATTTTAGTAACGTTGGAGATAACCATGTCGAAAGAGAAATACCATAACTACAGCTTTAAAGTTGACGGCTGCTTGGCCGTAGCTGCTAGAGCGCAGGACGAAAAGACCGCATACGATCGTGTTGAGAACGCCTGGCCACGATCTACAATTGAATTTGTAGGGGTTGATTTACCACAAGCAGAGCGATCTATCAGAAAGCCAGTAGCACCTCTAGGTGTTGTGAAGAATAAGTCCACAAGAGTTAAGAGTTTGGTGGATGAAAACGCGATAGATAGTAGCCTACAGCTTACCGAAACTGAGGCATCGCTAGTATCTAATTTTGTATAACTCAAAGGGGCATTTTGCCCCTTTTTTATTCTTCACTCCATTCCAAGGCGCAACGCGCTCAGATCGCTTCTAAGCGGTTGGTATCTCTCGAACGATACATTTATCGTTTAAATCATTTTAACGTCTTAAATCGCTGTTATCTTTGCTCGAGCGTGCGGAGAGTGTTGACTTTCTTTCTCGCTTTTAGCATTATTCGACCGCAACAGGAAAGTAAGTATCTAGTTATTTACTTTCCAGAAGGCTTTTGAGATACTGAAAACACTCAAAAAGCAAACGAAAGGGGAGCAAATGAAAAACGTGAGATTGAAGGTGATTAGAGACAAAGTTGAGGGTGAACTCGGACTTGTCGTTAATGGCATGAAAATAATTGAAACCCCAATGGCGACTAGAGAGGGTTTTTTAATAGCTCATGATTTGCTCGAACATCAAAATGGCATCAAATCTATCGGATCTATCGGAGATGAAATTCAAGCTATTGGCGGTGGGTGGTTCGTGCGTGGTGAAATGGGCGATACCAGACGAAAAGCAGATGGTGATAATTTGGGTCATGATTCTGTTGATGGCGGTGCTGCTGATCTTTTTTATCTTTGTCAAATTTACTTGCAAAACGTTCCGATGAGATCGCCAGTAAAAGCAACACGCCATCACCACTGCGATGCTGATTTTGATGAAATTATCAGACGTGCAAAGATAACAATGATGGCAGAAGTGGAGGCGAGAGAAATTGATGTTGATATAAATCGCCTTAACCAATTCTTCGAATATGCAAAACACCTTATGCGTACCGGATATCGAAAAGCTAGCGTGCGCTTTGATAAAAATTCCTATTTTGCAAATGCTCAGTTTTGGGCGATAGCGGATGCGGTAGATAGAGCTACCGGTGGTGATTTTGATCGTGAAGGTCAACAATTCAATCTTGCGTATGGCAAACAAAGCGCCACTTGCGAAGAATTTTATGAGATTTATTAATAAGTCACTACTGACTTAGGAGATGTTATGGGAATTATTGAATATATGGCTTTGGCGACTTGTTTTGCTTTGTTTGCCGGCGATCTAACAAATAAGGCAAAGGGCTGGTTAAACCTGGCCCCAGTGCTACTGATAATTGGCTCGATTTATTTTCAAATTTGCTTGATTGGGGAGGTGGCGTCGAAATGTCAATAAATGAAGACATTCAACAGCTACAAGAGGAGTTTAACTTGTGGTCGGAAGAGAATGGCTATGACGAGACTTCGCTTGAGGAGTTGAGCATGGTGAATGAACGCTGGCGCCCTTCGATACCAGAGCACCATCGAAACTACCTTACCAGAGTAATTGACAGCTACAAGAGCTTAATGGAGCGGGAGGTTCAATATGCGATACGTAATTAGAAATAGCAATGGCATGTGGGTTAGAGGTGGTGGAAGAAAGTCGAGCTTTACCAATCGTAGAGACTTGGCCGATAGCTACTCAACTCGCAAGGCTGCTGAGGGTCAATGTTGCGGTAATGAGTGGGTTGAGGAGATTGATGTTTCCGAAAGAGTTTCCTACCGCTGATTGAGACACTAGAAGAAGTCAAAACAAAGCAAATCAGGAGTAATTATGACCGATCCAATCACTTGTATGGCAATTGCAATCTACTTCGAAGCGAGGGGCGAAATTGACGTTGGTCAGGCTCTAGTTGCTGAGACCATTATGAACAGAGTTGAAAGTAAACGATATCCAAACACCGTTTGTGGCGTCGTTAAACAAAAACACCAATTTAGCTTTTATTGGGATGACATACCAGAAGTCATCAACGACCACAAAGCCTATGAAAAATCTATTCAATACGCTTTGTGGGCGGTCAACAAAAAGCTGCGTTTTTCAGACGTGTGTCATTACGCGCGTATGGACTTAAGCCCAAAGTGGGCTGCAAATATGAAGCCTGAATTAGTTGGCAATCATATTTTTTATCAGGGTGGGTGTTAAGTCACTCATAACTTATGGAGGGTTTTATGAAAAAACCAGTATTAGTATCTAACTTTGCCGAACGAATTGAGGCGGCAAGAGGTAGCGTTGTTAGACAAAGAAGAGACTCGGGTCAATTGAACGAGTACCTATTTGAATTATTGAGCCAAATGCGAATGTCGCTTGAGGGTCGAAAGTTTAAGGCCATTGCAGAGCTGTACAACCAAGATAAATTTTTCGTACATAACAACATGCGAAGATTGTGGGGTGATATGCCTCTTTCTGATAGAGGTAAGTTTAACCCCAAGATTCGTAATAGAAATCGAGACCGTGCTTTAAAAATAGTGCATGAGTCTATCGAATGGTTGGGTCAACACAGCAGTGTGGATATTAATGATACGCCAGATACCAAAAGAGTCACTTCCGTTGGTATTGTTCCCAAAAAGCCCAATGCAACCATGCGAGTAGAGCGAGGCTTAAAGCAACGTAAGAAGCAGAAGAGCCTATTTTCGCCAAAAGGCTACACAACGATCGGCTTCATGTCGTATGCCGTGCGACTTGGATTGGAGGGTCATAACTACAACCATATTGCAAAAAAGCTGGGCGTTAGTCTAACGATGCTCAAGAGTCGAGGTGAGTCTCTTTGGGTCTGTATGGACAACACTAGAGGTTTTAAAACGCCGTTGATGGTTAGTGACGCTAAGCATCGTGAAAGTCTTTTGGATGAATTGGATGCTATCGATGCTTATGAGATTCATCGCAGTGGTACTGATGGCATCGACATGATTGCGGCAAATGAAGTGGTTGATGAGGCACTGCAAAGTGAGGATGTAGCTAAGGATAAGGCAGATTTGGGCGCCGTAGTTACACTTCAAGCGAAAGTGGATGAGTTGCAGGCTGTTGTCGATCGCCAAACTTACGAAATGGTTGAGACGTTGATCAACTAAAAGCCGCCATAAATGGCTCTAGCATCGACAACAAAGCCCTCTCGATGGCAGTTGACTCGGCACGCCAAAAAATTCGCAATTTGAATAACGAAATTGAACATCTTCGCGAATTGAAAATAGCAGCTGCCAAGAGAGAGAAGGTGATTCTTGAGGAGGCGTCGGCAATAAATCGAGGCTTGGTTCAGTCTCTCGAGGAGTCTGAGGCGGAGGTTCAGAAACTACGCTTAGATATTGCATCGGCAGGCACTCAGAAGAAGCGCGGGTTCTTTAGCACCGTTTTGGGTCTTCGCGCGGGTTAGTTTAAGTCTGTTTAAGGCAGGGGTTTATTTCCCCTGCCTTTTATTTGGAGGGGTTATGAGTAGAAAACCAATATATATATTTGACATTGATGGCACTGTTGCCGATTTAACACATCGTCTTTCATTTATCGAGGGTGGTGAGGCTGATTGGGATGGGTTTTATGAAGCGTGTGATAGAGATGAGCCGATCAAGGAAGTTATCTCTACCGCCAGGCTTTTACTTCAAATGGGGTGCCAGCTTTTGTTCTTCACCGGTCGGATGGATAAGGGCAATGTAAAGAAAAAGACACTTACTTGGCTAAATAAGCACGTAACGCATGGTTTTTACAACATTAGAGCGCTCGAGGATCGCGTTGTAATGCGTCCGGAGTCTGACTTTAGAGCAGATGACGTCGTGAAGCGGGAGATGCTTGAAAACATGCTTGAGTGCGATAGAGACAGATTGGTTGCTGTGTTTGATGACAGAGACCGTGTTGTAAGCATGTGGCGAGCTAACGGCGTCAAGTGCTTTCAAGTTGCAGCGGGAGATTTCTGATGGAGAAACTAGAAGGCAAGTTAACAATATCGAGACCTTCTTTTGGCGATGGGCGAAAGAAAATCTCCATCTCAGTTCAAGACGTCGGATCTAACATCGAGTTTTTAGAGATTGAGATTGATTATGACAAGTTTGCGGCAGCACTAACGGGTTTGTCTGGGATGGATTGTGACTTAGATGTTGGGGGCTTGGATAAGGTTGGTAAAACTCGCGAAATGGAGACTATTCAGGTTGAGATTGATTGGGATAGTTTCGGGAAGCCACCGCCCGAGCTTCTGAATGAGGCATTTAAGGATATTGAGGTTGATGGTTGGGTAGTTGATCGGTATCTGGGTTCGAAAAAATCCATCGTTCGTAGAACTGGCGAGCCAACAATAATCAACACTAGAAAGGTTCGGTATGTTTGAACTCCCACCCGTAAGTCCATAGTTGAGTTGCAATAATAAATGCAATCGAAAAAAACAAAAAAGGACAAAAAAATGAGACTAACTTTTACTGATTACAGCTTCTTTGAGGACCAATTTATTGTTGAAGTTGATGGTGTTGAGCGAGCTTTAAACGGTAGCGAACTATACAACACTACCAAAGATAATGAGGATATTCAGGGGTTACTCGAGCAGGCGAGTATTTTTTACGAACAAGCTGAAACAGATGAACCTGGTGAGCTTGTGGGTCAGGTGTTTGAAGACGTCTCCGAACAATTTAGTAAGTTGAGTGCCGAGTACAGTGATTGGATCACTAAAACCGGACATAAACAGATGTGCGCTGTGGAGCTAAGGGTTGAGCTGGCATTTGAAGCCGAACGCCTTGACGCTCAATTAAACAAACTTCATCAACATATTAAGTGGCTGGGTGAGTTTAGCGAGCGCTGGGACAAAGTGGAGGGTAGTGAATTATGAGACTTGAAGACTTAACTCCAGCATTAGCACTTCAGTGGCTTTTGGCAAATGATGAAGAAGCGAAGGATTATTGGGAAAGTCTACCACTAGATGGCGAGTTGTGTACTGCGGTGTGGGAAAACATTCGAGACTTTGGCGTTGAACATCAAAGCGGCCCTGTAATTATCGAATATGAGCGACCAAGTATTCATGTTGTTAGCGTCTCCTACCTCCGCGATGAGGATGATTCCGATGAGGATTATATGAGAGGTGTTGAAGTGGCAAAAGAAATGGCCAAAGCTCAGGGAGTGCCGTATGAAGCGCTTGAAGAAAAATAAATATAGATCGCCACAAATTGGGAGAAATTAGAATGAATCAAATAATGATTGATATAGAGACGTTGGCGACAACCAACAACGCAATGATTTTATCTATCGGGGCGGTAATTTTTAACCCAATTGAGAAGAAAATTGTCAGTCGGTTCTATAGACCGGTGGATATAAACTCATACGCCAAGTGGAGCATTGAGGGTGAGATAGACCCAGATACATTACTTTGGTGGGTGAAACAAAGCGAGCAGTCCAAAGAGGCGTTTGACAACCCAAGAGCGGTGGATATACCGATGGCAATTCGCGAGCTTGCTGAGTTCCTAAACAGTAGTGGGGTGAAGGTAGAAGATCGCCTAATTTGGGCCAATTCACCAGCATTTGATTGTGCCATTCTTAAAGAGACATACAAGAAGACCGCAACGCCAGAGTCTTGGAGTTTTCGAGGTGAGCGGTGCTATCGAACAATTAGAGCTATGTATCCAGAAATTACACAGGAAGATGTGGGAACGCATCACAACGCATTAGCAGATGCGGAGTATCAGGCATTACACCTAATGAAAATACTGAATTACATGAACATTTCAGAGGCTGCCAAGTGATGATTGACAAAATAACGCTCATTTTGGTCATGGCGTGTGATGCCGATCCTGTTAAAACCACAATTGTAGTGATGCTTTTCTACCTTATTTTTACAATGCTAGAGGCTATGGTTGAGACGCTTATTTTTGGCGAGCCGTTTGGGCATTTTTTGGACCCCATTTTCGTCATTGCTTTTGCAGGGTGGGCGGCATACGCCATTTTGATGTGCTCTGCTGTTAAAGATGTGTGGTAGTGATAACGACAAATCTCCACCCGTAAGTCCATATTTGAATTGAGATACTAAATACAGTCAAACGACACAAAAAGGTTTAGATAATGAAGAGAAAGTATTTTATAAATATTCAGTACATGATTGCCAATCATCACCATTCCGCATCGGGTTTGCTTGAAGCTGATTTAGACAAGGTTGAGCTTAAGGAGGTGGTGAGGCAGTTTATGAAGCAAAACGAAGTGCCAAACTGGGATGACAGCCGAACGGTCACGGTGACATCCTTTAACAGGGTGTAGGGGTTTAGATAATGAAGAGTGAAGAGACAAGACCAAGCCACAAAGCTATTACTGCGGCCGTAAGGAACATTATGGTTAATGAGATGGGTATTGGAAGGGATTATATAACTGAGGTGATAGAGGCCCACGTTGAAAAAACCTTAGAAAAGATATTGAAGGACGACATATCCATTCAAAGAATCATAACTAGAGAGATTGGAAGGAGAGTGGAGCGCTTTGACCCAGATGTGATGCGAAGCTTCATCAATAGAGAGGCTAAAGAACAAATGGCTCAATTTGTTAGAGAAAAGCTACAGATAACCTTACTTCAATCGGAGTGGTGAGGTGAGAAGTGAGAGGGTTGGTTTGATATGAAGGTGATTTTGACAATGGAGAATATTCAGGACTTGGCTTTGCACATTGCACAACATGCTCTCTGTCCCGATGAGGCTGTTAAATATGCAAAGGATACTGCCATTGAACTGCACGAGAGAGAAGAGCCATTCCCAAAGCACGGGCCTGTTGGGAAGGTTCCAACTTACCCCGAAGGCTCAATTCACCGAGATCTTATTGGTACAAAAATATCCCCATCCGTATTCAAAAGTAAAAGCGAAGCGGCTGAGGAAGTATTGAAAGCGATGAGAACATCAACAATTACATTTTGATTAACTGTGGGAGAAAGTATTTTGGAAATTATTGAAAAGATTAAAAAGTGGATACGCGACCTGAAAAATGGCAAAGACATAAGAAGTCTTGCTCGCCAAATTGACAAGCTTGGGGCGAGCTGCAAGTGAGCTTCCCTGTATATAAAACTCTATCTTTTGAGATTCAAGCCACTGACGGCACGGTGGAGTTGATGAACGTTACATCTCAAGCGATAGACACTTATGAGCACGAACTCACCCAGGAGGAAATTGATTCTGTAGTTGCCTGGTTTTGTAAAAGATATGGAGATTTTAAACATGAGAATTAAATATATCGTGGCGAAGATTCAGATGCTGCCGAACAACACTAGCGTAATTGAAAGACATGAGTTCGATGATGTTGAGAAGGCAATTGGCAAGCATATTCAAGCCTCGAGAGAACACCAGGCGGAAGTAGGTTATTGGGATATGTTTGTGGAGTACAGACTGTGAGCTATCAACGAGTATGAATTTGTGGTGATGTTGCCTCTTGGTTTCCTTGTGAGTAATTCACCAAGTTAGGCAGGTTTATAACCTACGCGCAGCATCACCACAAATCTATATTTATTAGAACAGTTTATTAATTGAGGATATGAAATGAGTGAATTAACCTACAAAGCAGACCCAGATTACGGAGCAGTTGAATTATTTATAGATGGTGAGCTTTTCTCTACATGGAGATATGAAGCTCACGCCGAGGAAGCTTTTGAAGAATTTAAACTTCTTTACGAGAGGGGTAGAAAAGAAGGTGAAGAAGAAATAGCAGCTCTTAAAAGCGAGTTGCTTGAGGTTAAGGTTAATAATGAGAATTTACGAGGCTGTATTTATGACTTGATTGATAGCAGCCAGGGGGTTGTCGGATTACATCATAATGGCGACATAGCTTATTGGCCTGACCTATTAGAAGGTGGTGAGTATGAAGAGTGGTTATTACCCTTAACGGACACGCCCAAAACCAGCCTAGCAGAGCACGATGCGGAGGTTATTGAGTCCATCACGTTCACTGGTGAGGATGCAGCAGAAGTACTGATAGACCAGTGTGACAATGGGTATGGGGCAGCCGACTTTGACGAAATGATGGATCTCCTTACGTTTATTTCTTCAGTTATTCTGAAAAACAAAGCCAACCATCTACGCAATCAAAACAAGAGTGAGGGTGAGTAATGCCAAATATTAAAAACGAAATATCTCATAATATTTTTAGGAATAGAAAATCAGAAAATGAGGCTGAGCTAATTCACATGGACGGATACAGAAGTATTTATCACATGGTTGGATATGTAATTGTTCCCGTTGAAGAGTATGCAGCATTGACAGGGGATAAAGATGCAATACTAAAGGCAGAGCATCTAGGTTATTCAATCCGCCCACCTTTGCGCGATTGGACATGGGCAGAAAGGCGTTGGCCAAAGCCTTCATTGTTTAACCGTATCATGAGAAGGCTTTTTAGTTATGACTAAACAACTAATAATCAACGACATCGACTGGCTTGACCCTCGCTCGAAGGGGTTGAAGTGTATCTTTGATGAGGCGGATGTGGGGCGGTTCTGGTCTTACCACGTTGATATAGTAGCCCCTTTTATTGACGAAAAAGGACGACACCACGCAACTTGCCGACTAGCTCAAGGAGATAAAACACCTTATGACGATAAAGGCCAACCGGTTCCCGATGGGGTGATGGTTAAGGTGTGGTGGGTTGAGTGGAGTAACCATTCCCCTAGTGAGGGTGAACCAAGATTAATTACATCGAAAGATGTAGCTTGGCATAAAAAAGGCATTATCACTCATTACCAAGTACAAGAGCAAAAGCTAGACGTTAACCAAGAACAGTCATTTACCGAAACCGGTATTGCAAGCAAGACTGCTTGGGATAACTTAGACCCCGTAACAATCACCCTACCCCGTGAAGTGGTGGAGAGAGTTAAGGTTGCTTTGATTGAGATGATGGACGCAATCCAGTCTGGTGAGGTAGAAGACTCAGATACGACTGGCGGGTGGTACAAAGAGCTAAAAGAATTAAAAGCACTTTTAAAGGAGATAGAGTGATGGAAAAGGAGTGGTCGCCCACTACAGAAAGATTAGCGAACGGTGAGGCATGGATGTGGTGTTTAGATTGCAATGCCAAGCTATATAGTTTTGATGGGGGTAAGGACGCTACTGAATCATGCCCACATAAGGAGAAGTGCCGCGATGATAATTAAACCAACACACGCTCAAATCCTAGCAGAGACAGACCCTAAACAGATTAGCGAGTGGATTGCTACTTGTTGTTATGGGTGGTATTCCGTGAAAATTCACAATCTCGACACTGGGGAGCAGGATTTATGGTGGTATAGGGAAAGCGATGCCGAGCAGATGATCCTTGTAAAAGACTTCTATCCCCCAGCCGACACAGTAGAGGGTAGAGGTCAATGTTTTGAGCTGATGGTTAAGTATGGGTTTATGGTAGATATAAACGACAGGTCAACGTTAGTATTACAA
>SCLE01141022.1:0-15037 GCA_004367955.1 Bathochordaeus stygius | reverse complement strand
CCCCCCAAAAATTTCAAAATTTTCATTTGCCCCCCCCTGCATGATTCTTGGTGACGCCCCCGAATCGAACGGATGCGGAAACATATTTTCAATCAGTTTTAATTAATTCGGCAAGCGCAACGCGTTTTACCACTCAACGGTTAAACACAAGCATCTCAACGTAGGCATACTAACGAATATATCGTAAGGGATAATTCATACATCTTAGCTTATATGCTATTTTTTCACACAAATAAAAGCAATTATCGTATGTCTAATCTCACAGTCTACTACGCTTCATGGGGTTCTAACTCTTACAGTCTTCAAATCTAAGTTAAACCGAGCAATCTGAAAACAGTCAGCATGCCTGACCTATTTTTCATGTTTTCAATTTACTTTTTACAGGGGCCTTAATATAGTTAGTTTTAACGCGGCAAAACCATATCTTTCCGCTGTAACATGATTCATACATTGTTTATACATTATATACATTGTTTATACATGAGTTCCATATCTTTCGGTAAAATACACACAAAAATTACAAAAATTACACACATATCTGCTCTCCACACTTCTAGTGACACGGAACAGCATAAATGGTCATTAAGGGCCCGTTTGGCTCCATTCACTCTGCATTATTTCTAAATTTATTTTCAAATCTACAAACTTTAAGTCTAAATTGTTTTCAAGTCATGTTTGAATCGTGTCTAGATCGGGTTTGATTGTGTTTTCGGATTGTTTTTAGATCTTCGTATATATTTTCATACCCCCAAAAAAAACAACAGTACTTACATTCACTTCACCTAGATCTGACGATGGGGTGACTGAACTCGATAGCCGTAACGGATTAGGCATCACTACGCCCAAGACAAATCGCCTAAAGGCACCAAGTGCGCAGGCAATTGATTCCACATATAAGACCTCTTTAAAACGCTCCATTTCTACACCTGCTCTATCGGACTACTCTTTACCGAACTATACGCCTTTTTCACTCAACATGAGTAACCATTCACAACAAATCACGGACTCATCGGTGAACAACTCCTCTCTTAACAGTAGTCGTGAACCAAACCATCTATCTGGGTCTGAAATCCTATGTAGCCGGGGGGACGACGTCGTCAACATCTCTGACGAGTTATCTGACCTTAAACTCGATAAATCGAAAATAACAACTGCTAAAAACTATGAAAATTCCGATTTTCGCTGCGAATTTACACAAAGTTGCCTTCATAACGTGCCCGATAGGTTAAACTTTGCGTATTTATGCTATGTTATGCCTGAGACAACTATAAACGTGGTCGAATGCTGCTTGAATAACATTCTTAAAATGGGACTACCAAACAGTTCCCAAATTTCTGAACTAAAAGAACTCCACCATAATCTATCCCTCATTCAACCGCGCGCCGAGGATATCCAATTCCTCGGTCAATCTAACTTCGTGGAAACTCCTGAAAACGTTCACGATGTCGTCACGCCCCCCATTAGTAGTTACGTTCTGGCTACCATCATTAATATGCTGGAAAAGAATGACGTGATCATTCCTCATTTTGTTGACCACAAAATTCTTTTCCAGACTATTAATGAGATACTCCGTGGTAACGTTAAATATGATCCTGAGCCAACGCAAAAACGATTCATGCAATCGACCCTACATATGTATCTGGGTGCATCTACCACGCATTCGTCTGACAAGGCGGGTTCTATTTTATAGGCTTGTATCGAGTAAATGGGTTCGTCTTGTCCGGTATAAGTCGATAAGTACAAAAATAATCTAATATTCCGAATGTCATGATAAACAATGTCATGACGCACCTGGTACGGCACCTACAAATATTATAAGGTAATTAATATTTAAATTAATTCGACTTTTCGCATACAAAAAGTTACAGCATACTCACATTCCAGACCCTTTCCAGACCCTTTCTTGAGCCAATTCACAACCAGTACCAAACGGCCTCGGCTTAATCAATTCTAACCACTTACCAGTCGGCCCTAGTACGGACCTAAATTGGCCCCAGTACGGACCTAAATTGTTGACGAAACACTTACGATTTTGTCTACTAAAGGTCACATAAACAGATAGTGCGACGCTCTCGGCGACATTATTGTACATGATTGTGCAGGATGCGCTATTTGATTATACACGTTTTTACACGTGTCGTACGCGTGTATGGACCGTATGGCCGACAAATTAATTATCACACGACTCAACTCCAATCAATTAAGTCACCTGCAATCAAAAACCGATTTTACATAAACGAGAAATTAATAAGCTTGACGTACAGTAAAATATTATTTTTTACTTTTTTGATAAAGCGTTCACCCAAACCAAATACTCAAAACGATAACCTTTTGTTACCAAAGCTAACCATGAGCGGGATACCTTCCGATTAATTAACACTTCATACGTATTATAAACCTCTTAAACGAATTTCAGGGCGTAACTTCTGAGCTTAATATTTATGGCTACTTTCTAATCGACCAAAACGGTTATCAGGTTCTCAACAATAAGCGACAGTATGTAATAAAAAAAACTTTCGTTACTCTCAAACAATCGTAACGTCATTAGGTGATAACCACTATCGAGTCCAATGTAAAAGTTTACATTACTATTTAAAAATTAATCAACTTTAAATAGTTTCATAGTTTTAGCACACAAACGATAATCAACACTTAAAAGATAATCGACTTTAAATAGTTTCATAGTTTTAACACATAAACTTGACGATAAATAGTTTCATAGTTTCAACACATAAACTTGACGATAAATAACCCAGTACTCAATTACTAAGACATCCAGATCGCACTTTAGCTTGCTAAAGATATACGGCTACATAAGTCAATCGTTTTCATCAAACGCTGATCACGCGCAGCCGAAAGGACCAACTGTCAGACGATTCGGACCGGGACTAGCCCGACAACCCTAATTTTTATTGAAAGTATTTTACCGTCAACAGGGCTGCACCAACCCTTAATCGGCCCATAATCGGCCCATAATCGGCCCTTAATCAGTATACAGGTGCGTTACCTTGCAGCTTAAAACAAGGTGATTAAGTTCTAATAAATAACAGGACTAAAATTCTTGGTTGCTAACGGAGTAAATTTAATTTAATCTTCCACAACAAGGTCTCAAACTACACCATCTCAATAATCCTCCTTCCGGTACATTTGAGCCCTGCCAAGTCTGGTGCCCAACAACGCTCGGTAGTTATTAACATTGGTTTGGTATTACATCTTCGTATTCATATAGTACTTTTCGTACCTAAGCGGACCAATAATTGACCAACAAGCTAATTTGTCCAAATTGAACCAACCCCGAAGATTACCGTTGACTCCGAGCTGAGTAAGAACAATAAACTCAAGGGCGGACAACGTCAGAAACCAACTCAAACCAAACTGCGAAACGGCCGTCTAAACAAATAGGCTGTCTACAAACAGGTAACATTTAGAGAGCAACTCTCACTAAGTAACACCACTTCTACAGTTTTTTCTTGACTTCATTTTTACATTTTCTGCAAAGTATATATTTGTCCAAAGGGTGATATTGTCACCGAAGGGTTAACTCACAAAAGGTGTACTATAATGGCCGTTTAAATAAATAGGCTGTCCACTAACAGATAACATTTATCGATCAACTCTCACCAAGCAACGCCATTACTACAATTTTTGCTACAATTTGTACTACAAATTTTTCCTGTTCTCATTAATTTCATTTTTTTGTTAAAATATATATTTATTCAAAAACGATATTGGCACTGAAGGTCTAACCCACTAAATGAATACTTTACCGCCAGCGCAGGCGGCAGGTTCCAATGGTGTGGACCCTGAGCATGGGAGCAATGGGAACCATGATAGCGACAATTTTGACACGTCCAATATTCTCATTCAAGAGGTTGAACCGGTAACTGACCCACCGATAAAGCTAAGGCGCGAAATTTAAAATACAATCAAATAATATCTGATATATTTCTACGTACTAATAAACGGTTCAATGCCGTCTTACCAAAACTCGCAACCAACTTTCCGGGAATGAAAACTTCTTACGATTTGGACGGTTTAAAAGTAGTGTCTGTTAACCTAAACAAGCCACTAAAACAAACCGGGTGCCTTATAGCCAACTTCCCGGACGCCAATATTTTTTGTTTACAAGAACTTAGCATACATCCTAATCATCTTGATCGGAGAACTTTTTTCCCGCAGAGTTTCACTGCATTTTACCATAAACCAATACTCATTAATAAAGCCCCCACGGTTCTTTCCGCAATTCTGGTAAAAAATGCCGCCCCAATGAAAACTAAACTCAGGTATAGCCATGCTCCTTTCACAAGTATCAGCATATGTCCAACTCACATTAACTCTTCTAATCTATTTAACATAACATGTTTTTATAGACCCCATCTGAACTCAAGCAAAACGGCTGCTCTCAAAATTTTCAACAGCACGCAATATTTCAACTACTTTAAAAAACACATTTCTAAAATTCTAATCCTTCAAGTTAATCTGCCCAGTGTTCTAGCGGGTGATATTAATGTTGACTTTAACAAGCCCCGACCCCAGGATTGCAAACTAACGTGCGGCCTATTCAAAAATATTGCGAAAAATTATTCTTCTCATAAATTCAAAAATACAAATGTGCCTCATCGCAGAACACTGGGCAGCAAACCAACCCTGTCAAATATTGACATATTTTTCTTCAAAGGGTTTCCCGTCTCCTCCACTATTTGCCAACACGATGGCAAAACATTTGCTGGGAATGACGGACACTCCGTAATTGAGTTTGACACAAAATTTGAAATAAATATCTCTGACCTTAAGCCAGTAACCAAAATTCGCACGATGCCGTCGCAAGAAGTCATTTATGATAAAGCGATTCAAATTTTGGAGGAGTACGGGGACTCACTTGAGACTACATACAGGGAAAATTTACTACTTACTGAAGCAGCAAAATCTTCGGACTGGCTTGTCCCATTCTCCGAAGTGCCTTACTCCAAACTGTTATTAGACATTTTGGAGAGGGGTATGCTGGAAATTATGCCTATGAAGGAAATTTCTACTCCATTCACAAAACGTAATCTACTGTGCAAGGAAACTATTATACTCGGGAAATACCTGTCCTTATTAACCAATATTCGTAGACGGCGTGATAGTTTTACCACTCGGTGGGAATTCGAGAATCTTTTCGACCAAGTTAAAAAACTTCACAAGCAGATGTCTCAAGCGGACAAACGATTTATAAAAGGTAATGCGCTTAAAAATTACAGGTATTCTCCAAACGACGTTTTTAAAATTCATAGACTCTTTAACAGTAAAACAAAGTCTATATGTGGCAAAACGGGAACTTTTTTACCCAATGAGCACAGATCTCACTTCCTGGAGCTCCAAGCACGCACCAATGATAACCCCGAAAATTATTTAAATCTCGATTTTTGGGATGACATTCCCGACAAATTTACGTTCCATAATACTGGGTTCAATCCGGAATCCAACCTAAAATGTGACTCGTCTCGTGCATTAATCAATAGTTTAAAACTGAAAACTCGTGGGCTGGATTCCATGTTAAATGGGACAGTAATAAATGCGTTACCTGAAACTTATTTAATCGAACTCGAAAAAATGATTCGACTTGACACACGGCTCGGCGTATTTCCCTCTTACGACAAGGTTAACAAGATGGTCCCGATACCCAAATTGGGGGCTACGGATATCGGGCACATCTCTGCTAACCGTATACTCAGTGTACCTGCTACGCAGGCGTCGTTAAGACGGAAATACGTCGCTGCCAATTTACAGGAATTTTCCATAAAACGAGGTTAATAACCGAGAACCAGCATGGGTTCAGGAAAAGTTTTAGTTGTGCTTGACATGTTTGACTTTATACAAAATCAACCTGCCGACAATTCGTTCATCCTGGTCTTCATGGACTGTGCAAACGCTTTTGGAACTATACCGCACAGTTTAATCCTGACCAGGATGAGCAAAATTGTCACCCCCGAGGTATTACGCTACATAAGGGGTGAACTTAATTCGCGATCTGGTATCATAACCGTGAATGGGCTAAATAGCGACCTAATAAACCTCAAAGAATTCGGTGTACCCCAGGGCGGGGCGCTTTCCCCGTTGCTTTTTTCTCTAATGATCTCAGGAATCGAAAATATAGTCCCCGTGTCCGAACAATCTATCTCACGACTCATTTATTTTGCAGATGATGTCGTTGGGATTATCAGTAGAGGTTCATTATCAGAAGCACGCGATTCAGCAAAACTAATGATCAATGGTATAACTGAATGGTGTACGATACGAGGAATTCATGTTTCGTTTCCCAAAACAGCTTACATGGCTATCGGTAAGACCAATCTTTCTAATATTGTACTTAATAACCTCGAAACCATTAAACACGCGCAGTATATTCGTCACCTTGGACTCAGATTCGATAGTTCCCTTGACTTTTCGCGGCAATTATACCATATTAAGTCTAAAATTGATGAGCACCGGGCACTAATTTTTAATGTGACCCCTCACAGCAGCCTTAAGGACCGCCTACGTCTAGCTCGTTCCCTAATATACGGGAATTTCAATTACGGTATGGAAGTTATGCCGGTATTCACGGATAAATTATATAATGAGATAAATCGTAAAATCGTCCAAATAATAATTGACATATTCCCAAAGTCCTATTTTCAACAATTAACAAATCGATTATCTATAAAAAATCACGAAATAAATTTTTTGACCGACCAGCCGACCCCTTTGATGCTCCCGTTCTTGTGCACTCCAAAATACCCAATCATCTTGGCCTATTCCCATTTAATTGCATGGAAAGTTTTAATCGATTACCCTACAACATACGGCGTACAATTGGTACTAAATATTTCGCCGTAAGTGTCAAGGAGTACTATCGTAACAAATGCCCCCACAGGGCCGGTAAGTCCAATTGCAGCTCGTGCCTTAAAGAATTGGGGCTATTGCATAGTGAGCCGGGTACTTTTACGGTCCCTACTGTTGGTATATCCCCCATGGCCATTAATCGCATTATGAACAACGCCAATTCTAAACATAAATTCCAATTTATCGTTAGGAAAATTGTCAATCGGATATACAATCAATAATGGTGTTATATATACGATATATATACGATACATACGATATTCTTTCGTCCCATTAAGCCGCATTCGCCGCATAAGACAGCCACATTATACGGACGGCTCACCCGTGTATACCTGTAACGAGAAAAAAAAAATTTTTGCTATGAATTTTTTCTTTAATATTTTCTAAATAATTTAATATTTTAACATACATCTCAATTGAAATTCCGGGCGTTTCCATGTGCCGAGTTTAGAGTCCCGTTGAATTCCTGAGGGTTCCGGGTTCCGCGTTCCGGACTTAAAGAGAGTCCCCAAGTTGTTGCGCGATGCGTTGCTTGGGCTGCATTTTTCTTCAACATATTTATTGACTGAAATGTCGCTGAATCGCCTCGCGTGACGCTCTGGCCCAAATTAAAATTTTTTCGGCTCATTTTTCGGTTCATGAATCGTTAATGATGCTGCAACTCTCAAGGTCATATAATATTTATGACTACCCTCTCAATGCTAAAAGTCAAAAATACGTCTAAATAAGGGAGTGCGCGTACACATAAGTAGTTATCATATTACACAACTCTAGATATCATCGTTTAAAAACTATCTGTTAATTACATTATCTATATTCTGGGTGTAATTAGCTGGCACTCTGAACCCGTTTAAATATCGATAATAAATCAAATGTAAATCCATATCATCTTTAACACCACTATAGATAATTTACCCTCCAATTACTTATTACTTCATCATGGGCAAATTAGCCGACATCCAACACCCCATTTACGCCCTTTTTACACCCCGTTAGCCACTTGAATGTGAATTCATAATATAATATTTTTTACTCAAACTTTACTTACGTATGTACAAGCCTGAAAAGAGCCCACTTTACTCCGAGTATGGACATTTAAATATTATTGGGTACATAAATCCAGTAAACGGGCATAACACCTCTGTAAAAGTCTGTGCAAAACCACTATGAAATCATTATCATGTGAATAACTTTATTTTAAATAATTTAGCACGTGACTTTATTTTAAATATTTTAAATATCACCCTTTCAAATAAGCCCAATCAAGCCACCCGCCTTCCCCGTGCCGCGGCCGACTAGTAGTAGCACTTAAAGCGATTTTCGTCACTTATCTGAATAACCTTAACCTATAGGATAAGAATAAACGATATCATAGAAACCTTCCGGTGCTTTTCCAGCGCTTTTCCAGTGCTGTCATGTGAGTAGTACTCTAGCTAGCGGACCCAATAAGCCAAAAATGGAAAAATGAAAAATGAAGGCCAGCAATCATGGAATAATGATTTAAAATTGTTCTAATTACACAGCGGCTGTACATAACTAGTCTAATACTGAAGTTTTCTATAAAATCACTTGAAATAAGGTACAACTCTGTCATAATTACCCCGGAATTTAGACTCTCTAAAATTTCAGGTCTGAGTAAACTAATTTGTCCCAGAAATCTTTTTTCCCATGTTTTTTCTCATGGTTTAAAGGTTTTTATGCGGGCTATATAATAAATTGAGTCCCTGATATAACTGTGTCCCTAAAATCCATTACTGCGATGTGACGTCGCCTACATTTTCTATTTTCAAGATATTTAAAATCGACTTACGGCTCACTGACATTTTATAGGAACCCAAACTGAACCTGACATTGACTGTCCACAACCATCTCCGAAGTACGCAAAAACAGAGTAACTATTCTCATCTGTATTTTGACACTTTTTCGACATTATGGTACATTAAAATCACACTAAATATGCAAGTTACGTAAATGCAGGCTAGGCAATCACTAATGGGGGCTAATGCCCAAAACAGGGTCTTGCTTATGATGACGCATGGAACCGGCATCGTAGTTCAAGCGCGCCGCTGGCCTTAAAAAGCGGGTAATATGAACACACTCATATATTATAACCCATTAAAATTCATATAATCAACAACCGCTTGAAATTTCATATAATGGAAGCTCAGAGCTCCCTACTTTGTGTCAAAATATCAACATGCATCTATCCAACTTATTTACATTCCGTGGTTTTAATAAAAATTCAAATTTAATCCTTTCATCAAAAGCGTGATGCTACCACTTTAATCAATGAGCTTCACGAGAGTATGTTCTGGGAGCACTCCTTTGGAACATTTCGTGCTAACAGTTCGTGAAAATTCCATTTGTAAGAGCACTTCTCGCACCGATATAAAATTTATCCCCCGCTTAACCCCGCTTAACCCATTTGGCACCGGTATTCAATCTTATTACGGAAATAATTTTAATTTCATTAAGGAACGACGTGCAGGCCCGCTGCCCTGATAATTTCACAAAAATCTAGCCTAACGTGCTACTAATTGAATTATAAAATAGCCTGATCCGAATGAATGACACCTCAAAATGCTGATATAGCCGACCTCAAACATAATTTAAGATGATGGGAGGGGCCGAAACTTTTTATTTTCGATTTCCTCTGGGCCCCCTCTGTCTGTCCCCTCTGCGGTGCCCCTTGGCGGGGCCCCTCGGTCTGGCCCCCGGTCTGGCCCCTCGGCCTGACCCCTCTTTCCGACCTCTGAGATTCTTAATTTAACCAGTATGGGGCAATACGTTAACCAACTTCTAACAAGTCTTTCAATCCATATAAATGGATATGACCTGCTATAAGTACTTCACAAACTATGTTAAATCTCTACTCTTAACCTATTAACTACTTGCTTACACACGCTATTTTATCACATGAAACACGCACATTTTACTTACTGTATTTTATTCCAAGAAATAACCAATATAAACAGGCGATTTGTACAAAAATAGAGCTGATGTTTCCCCAAGGCCCATACCAATTGGTGCCACAACCTTGTAGGCACTGTACTGAATGAGTTACCTCTAACTCTACCATTTGCGGCACCCCAAGCTACTATTTTTGACTCGATTTGGGATCGTCCTATATTTGTTTAACCCGCTTGCGACACCCGATTACCACGTGAATTGAGCTTAAGGACTATACCGATCTGTACCCCAACCGAATAGGCACGGGTACTGCAAAATTCACTTCAACTCTACCATTTGCGGCACCCCAAGCTACCATTATTTGACTCGATTTGGGGCGGTTTAGTGCCTGTTTAATCTGCTTTCGTCAAACCCGTTTTTCGTCTCGATTCAATGGGAATATAAATTTCCCGTGCTACGGGGCTGCAAAACACACCATAAAATGCGCTACATAGGATATTAGGCGTAAAATGCCACAGTACTTAATTTATACTCCCACGGATGAGTGAAATACAGCTCCTAAACCTATTACTTCCACTGTCAAACCATATTATAATTATTCGTGAACTTTAAATCAATTCCGTTGATTCTAAACGCTCAATGTTCAAAATTCGTGAAAATGGAAGCTACTTTCAAATATATTAACAGCTGGGTACCAGCTGTGGCTTAACACTCACATTCTTATCGCATGATAAAAGGGCGACAAAGTGCTACTCACCTAGTGAATTCGTAAAATGCTAAAACGTACTAACAGCTGCCGGCTCTTTATCCCATTTGTAATCTTGAGAATTGTGAGAGTGAAGTTACCGACTGTATGCGCGATATGGTACGATCCGAAGAATAGATGCGAATTAGACCCGGTCCGATTAACTATCGTACGAAAATTTATGTCAATAACTTAATAATGCTACAAAACCTACTGCTGACTGTTGAACGGACACACATTGATGGAGTTGTCGATTGTATAATCAGCGGACCGTTAACGACTGAAACCGAAAACACCCTTCCGCGCACCATTATTAAGTTTGCACTATTCTCCTGTTTTAAATTTTCTAATACCCTTTCGGCCAGCTTATACATGATAACGAAATATCATGAAACACCTTCGCTACCCAACACTCACATACAATTCAATTTAAGCCGCCCTGATCTGCCCAGAGTCCCTTCAAACTCCACTGTCAACGGAGACATTTTGGCACATTTTAGGGCACACATTATTTACACCGACAATCTTATTAACCGTAAAATAAATTGTTACAAAACCCTGAAATGCGCCATTGTTATCGCTCTCGACATGTTACGCGAAACCCCCAATATTCTTCTGGCCACAGACATTCATAAGGATATTGTCGGAGTTTTTAGATCATACTATTTATCCTGCCTCTCCAACTTTCCTGCAATATATTTTGATCAGATAGAATCAAGCCTAGTCAGTGCTATCTACACTTTCGGAAGCTGTCTCGCCAACTGTAGGACCGATGAGGCTTCATACATCCGCTATACGTCCGCGCAAATCACACGTGATAATACAAGTTTTGTCCAGTTCAAATTCAATGCCGGAATTTTTGTAAAAACGGAGCAGTATAAACCCATTTGTAGAGTTGACATGGTACCACTAATCGCAAATAACATATGTAACGCTACCAACGATTTTGTTGATAAGCTATTTATTAACCCTGAGTTGTCAGCTCTACAAATGGATATTGTGTACTCTAATATTGTCATTAATGTGGACGATTTTCACTTCAATATAATTGGGGAGAATATTCATTTTCTTGAAAACCTAATTGCGCATCGTAATCGTCGAGCTAATGATGGCTTCAGAGTCTCTACACACGTGCCACTTAATAACCAGAACTGGCTCACTTACTTTCAATAAGGATTTACCCGCTACTGCTATGACGCCATAATTAGAACTCTACCCCTAAAACCATGTACAGGGTCGCGTGACTTAATTGCATTTCAGTGCAATATGTACATTTTTGAGGTTGTAGGCTTCTTTTCTGTGGCGTCTTTGTAAAATTACATGTTTCAAATGCCTTAAATGTAGGGTTTTGAGGCTTCCAAATCATTGTAATTTTTGGATAATTTTTGGAAAATTTTATAATTTTTCGAAAATTTTTTTAATTCTTAAGACTTTTTGCGAAAATTTTTTGAAGTTTTTGGTCTTATGACTCTACATTGAATGCGTATTTCATCCCCTATTAGCCCTGTATAATTTGGTCACTATCGGGGTTTTAACCAATGAATACAATTAAGCTGCTATAAACTGTATGAATGTGTTGCCAACACTGTGGTTATATACTATCATCAAAATTCTGACTTCTGCCCTAAAATCCGCTGCTACACCGCTTTAATCCGCTTTAATCCGCCATTTTAACATAGCACATCACCCAAGTCCGCTGCCAAATTAATAGTGCATTACACAAATCTAGGAAGCGCCTGGTGCACTGCTAATAATTAACCTGCACTGTTCTCAATTACGCTCATATCCCACAGAACGCTCATAATGCACTGTCCTACTTCTGTATAAGATTTACAGTCTGTTAGCTAACAGTCTGTTAGCCAACATCTTACTCAAATCTATTTAATAAATAATATAAAAAACAAAAGTAAAAAGGTAACAAAGTAAAAAGTAAAAGTCACGCAACACGTTCGTCACAGTTAGTACGGGCCTAATTCTAAATAAACATAATTCCGCACTGCAAAAGGGCTCCACTTATTTAACTCGTTAACACAAACAAACCCCGCTAGGCGGGCCTACCAACCACTTTAAATACCCTTAACAATCCCCTCCAATACCCTCAACCTTAATAAATTCAATCTTAAACTAAATATTTAACTTGCATAATCATTACGCGCTATCTGGAATTATCTAACCCTGTATTTCGGGGCCCTTCTTTTGTCTCGGTTTATGATTGTTTACTGCCCCATTATACACCCCAATATCTGAGCGTTAATGCGGCATCCTTATATATTTCGTATCCCTATAATCATTTCATTTCAAAAAACAAATTAAAAGGAAAATCGAAAAAATTTTTAATTAATAAATTGAGTAATCAATTAAAATTATTTTTAAATTTTTAAATTTTTAAATTTTTAAATTTTTAAATTTTTAAATTTTTAAATTTTTAAATTTTTAAATTTTTAATTCTTTAATTATTTGCTAAATCAATCACCTAGCCTAACCAAAACCTAGCTTAACTAAATCCTCCCACTAATCCAACCCACCCTTTATGAACCCTTAATCTTTACCCCTAATGAATAAGTACACAATTAAGGTTTAAGCCTCGATGCATGTCTTGCGTAAGATTCGATTTTCGATTAATTTGGTTACTATCTGATTTAACCCATATAAACATTCAAGCTCTATAAAGTATATGAATTTAATTTTCTAAATCCTATTAATTTTTGAAATCACTAATAGGACCATTCGTACACTACGGTCAAATCGGAATGATACGCACAATATTCATAAATCGCATTAATTTCAAAAATCTGGAAAACCAATAAAAACCCCGAAGTGAAATCTCAACAAGTCTCTAAAAATTCTAAAAAATTCTAATAAATTCAAATAAATTCGGAACTCCTAAAGCCCACGTAAAACCCCATTATCTGACCCTAGTGGTAATACCCTATTCTTTAAATCACTGAGCTGTGGCCGTAAATGAACCAGTTGACTTTAGTACGTGTAATGCTCCGCACTACCTCAATTTTGAGCACACCCCAATGTATCGAGTCTATATTTCTTTGAGCTTAGGATTTGAGTTTGTTTTCCGTGCGATTTTCTGCGATATTCTCCTAGTATTAGTGTTGGGTCAATTATAATGTAGTTACGGGCAGCTGAATTTGACCAGCTATACATTCGAAATCAATAAATTATTTATGGCACTAATGACCAAGGGCAACAAACCGCCAATAATTTAACGATGCTAAATTTCACTTCCACACTCCAATTTCACTTCCATACTAGGGGTCCCGTTTGGTCCAGGTGACCTGATGGAGACCTGATGGATCTGGCCGCGTAAACTTACCAAGTTAAAAAAAAAAAATCTAAAAAGGGCTTATGAGGATGAAGTACGTTTCAGGGTAAAACTGTTCACTGGGTGCTATGTTTATAGCAGGTGTAACGTTTAATAGCAGGGTCTTCATAAAGCTTCTTTTGTTTGTCTTCTGCCTGTAAGTACCGAACACGTGAAGGGTTTTTTATATTTATTTTTGGGCTTTTGGTCACTTACCCGTTTCTTCCGGAAAAGGCCCTCGCAAAATACGCATCAACCCTCCTTAGAGCTAAGTCACAGTTTATAAATAATTAAAATTTCAATAAACATGATTCTAAAAATAATTAACCCAAGAACTTAACCCAAAAAGTTGAACCAATCAAATGAAGTCTCTAAAAATTCTAAAAAATTCTAATAAATTCTAATAAATTCGGAACCCCTAAAAGTTGAACCAATCAAATGAAAGAATCAGAAAAAATCAAAAGGCCTAATTCACATTTTATATTTTTACATTTTTTATAAAATGAAACAAAGCGTTTTAACCTTCCAACAAACAGGGGGCTCAATCGCGGTAACCAATTGCGGTTGACCTTGTGTCACATGGCTAAACCAATGAGGGCTCGCTATTAAACTTGGTGGTTCGTGCTTTCTCGCCTTCTCGCGTTACCCACCGTCTCTAATTAAATTGGAATTTTAACCCCCCCAATAAAGATGATTCTAAAATAATTAACCTAACAACTTAACCCAATAGGTGAACCAAATAATTGTATAAATAAAAAGCCTATTCACATTTTATATTTTTATATTTTAAATGCAACAAAACATTTTAACCTTACAACTAACAGGGGGGGTTTAATCGCGGTAACCAATTGCGGTTGACCTTTTGGTCGCATGGCTAAAACTAATGAGGGCTCTCTATTAAACTTAATTCGTGCTTTCCCGCTTTCTCGCGTAACCCACCGTCTATAATTAAAATTTGAATTCTAACCCCCCTCAGTCGGGACGATTAAACTGCGATTATTAATCTACGTATGCGGAATGGTCAAGGGACTTGCTCTGATGAGAGCCTTACTCTACCCAATGGTTCTGCCCGGTCGGTCTTCTGGGCTGCTGGGGCCGGCCACGTGCTGCATTAGCCAAATGAAATATATTACAGTTGATGGTCCAAATAGGCATGGCATTTATTATTGCAAAGTTACGAAAACCATGCCTATTTCTCGTTT
>SCLE01139908.1:0-15039 GCA_004367955.1 Bathochordaeus stygius | reverse complement strand
GAATGCCCTTCGGATGTAGTAAATACGCGTGGGCGGAAGTCACCTTGAACACTTTTGCGCTAGACTCAGATTATGTTTAGTTGTGTTTTAGTTGTGTTTTAGTTGGGCAGTGAGACACACGTTTTTTCTTTTATTTACTTTTTTCCTATTTATTTATAACCTTCTAACTACCAGAGATTTTTAGAGAATTATTATTTAATGTCATGGTGGATGCTTTATTAAGCCTTTGCCATTGGTCTCTGCTAAAACACAGCTCCGGCTAATCTATTCCTACAGCAAAGTAGGTATTAACCAAGTGTTTGAATACAGTGTACAAGCTGTACCTATGCCATGTACTATTGGGCGTGCTCAATGGTGTCTGCTGGCTGGATGCTGTCCGAAAGGCAGCCTAATGGTAATGTTTCAGCAAAGTCACGCCTCAATAATCGCAAACCTGACTTCAAATTAGAAACACGCGTCATATCAATTCCTATAAAAATAACCTAACTATTTGCCATTACTCTTATTTCTGCTAACTTGCAGCGAACCATTCAAACTTTATACCACCTGCCGACTCACATCATACAGGAGTAGGAACCTACGGTAACTAAATAAATGTCACAACCACCATCTCAAGCAAATGTTGCAACCGCCATCTCAAGGTCATTGCAAGGTCGCAAGCTACCGCATACAATTTTCGTAGGCATCTTTACCATATGGCTTCACTTGAACCATGCGCCATCACACGAGTCTAACAAAGTCGTTCCAAAAGGGTAAAATATCATGCTAGACTGATACCACAAATAACTTTCATCATGCCTATGAGTCACCTTGTGTAACCAGTCAATCCAAGTCATCAATTGCAATCTAATTATACGGTCTGTCGTCTTCCAAAAATAGTGAAAGTATGCCAAACTTAAGAGAAAAATAAAATATATTAATGCTCTACTGATGCCACTATCTGTGAATGACCCTTAATGAATTTAACTCACCTATGCAATTAGCCCTAGTCCACTAATGCACCATCTTCACCTGACAGTTATTTTACTAAAACTGAGCGCAGCTCCGTGTATCATTACTGCTATTACCACGCGTGGTAGTGGCACACAGAATGTTCACGGCGCTCCGCCTAAAGAATATGACAAGTCTGTAACCGCCCAGATATAATCGCCCTTTTCTTCAGCTCTCGACTTCCTAATGAGTTATCGTGGTCAGTCGAATGACAGCCGTCGTCGCGGCAGACGTCCGAGACATGATCGCAGCAGCAGACGCGAATATGATAGTGAACGTTCGCTTGGCTATTCGCGTGACAACCTACATGAGTATGAACAGCGGGATTCGCGTGGTCGTTCTGAGCGCAATGAGTATCACTCGGAGCGAAATGAGTATCGGTCGCGCTCTAGAGGCCGTAATCACAGCAAGGAACGCAGCACCAACAGAAATGACCAGCACGTACACTATGACAACGAGATCCGTAACTTTGAAAGAGAAGATAAACGACCCAGACGTACCCTGGCCAGACGAGGCAATCCACGAGGTAATGGTAAAGGTAGATATACGCATGCACTCAGCCCCCAGCGGAACAGTCCACGCAGGGCTAATTCGCCCTCCCAGGACGTACACTCAAGACAGGACTACAGAGGCTATGATCAACTAATAGTAAATGACACTCATAACAGGACCAGGAATTTTCTGTTCACGTCGTCAATGTCAGCCACGGAGGCCTCTGAGCCACTCAACCGGGTTAACTCTCATCACACAACACTAAATCAAAAACAATCAGCCGTTTCGCCAGGTAAACCTACACAAGCACTTCCCGTAAATGAGACAACCAAGCAATTGGGTGCTAACGAGCAAGAGGGGGTCCGAGCCGCATCCCCCCTCTTGCATCTAACGACATCCATTTCTGAGTCATCCATGAAATCGGTTAAGCCATACAACCGGGTCAATTCTTTTCTCGCATCTATTAATAGAGACCCTCCAAAGCAATCCAGATTAAACTATTCTAGTGCGCATACGCCGTCCTCAAATCGTGGGCCCCTAAATCTTGGGCCCTGTTCCCTCAAACAAGACAATCAGGTCAACTCCTTTCTCGCTTCCATAAAACTTTCCAAAGTATGCGCGTCCTCTAGGACATCATTGACGTCCCTCGCCGACACTGCAAACGACCATGTCTCAATAGCACCACTATCTCTGAAGTCAGGATCAGTAAATATTACACCTGTCGCCACCTCTTCAATCACACACACTCGGAAGACAGATAAAACTAAATCTGATTTCGAGTTTTGTACGCCGACGGCTATACCAGCCAGAGAGGCACCCTCAAGTGGGATTCAACCAAATTCTTGTGTAAACTCCTTTCTGGCGTCTCTTAATACGTCATCCGATTCTGATCCCACTAGGTCGCCCATAGCGTCTAAACAAGCTGGTTTCCCTGGCCTACCTCTGCTGCCGCACAATACCCATAAGCGGATAAACTCTTTCCTCGCATCCATTAAACAGGACAAATTTGCCACATCACCAATACCATTACAGTTATCCTACTGCAAGGCTATCAATTCTAATTCAACCAATAAAACTGACGAGGCCAAGGACTTAGTCCAGCCAGGACTCAGTGTTAAACCAAGCAGGTCGTTCCATTGCGCACCAGTCGAGGAGATATGCCCTTCATCAGGCCATAGTGACCCCTCCAGTACCAGTAAAATTGCTATAGAACCATTCAGTGTTATCCCCAGGCATCTGCAGCTACATGCTGCGTGTAGTCGCAAAGATGGCTCACATTCCAGTGACTTCACGGCCACTAACCAATATTCCAAACCCAATGCCACACGTAGGCCTAATCCCCTACCCGGGTCCAAAATGGTATATGGCGCTGACAACCCCCCTACAAATAGTGACAACTCCTGTATAAGACCACGTTCACAGTCAATGCGACAGGCCAATGCAATAATGTATCAGCCGATTTTCAACTGGTATGGTACCATCGGGTTCAACATCGACCTCAAAAGATTTGCTAAAATACCAGAGGTCATCATGTCAACCCCACATGACAATGCTGGTAATTACTCAAAACCGGAGTTTATGAAACCAACCATTGAGCCCATGCTAGGTGACTTCACCACTTTAGAGGACATCTTGTATTTCCAACTAAAACCAACGGAGCTTGGGCGGCTCATTTCATCTCTCGAAAAATGCCATATAAAACCTAACGCGGTGTTTTTTAATGACATGGACTCAAATGACATGATGACTTCCAACACTCGAATATTCAGCATGAAACTTGTATATGTCTCTGATGCGCTAGCCTTTGCCAAGTTCGCCCACAGCAGAATTGCAATCAAAACACACAAGTCCATCACCTCGTTGTTACCCTTCATCAACGAGGCCTGGAGCCTGGACGGCATGGGGCGATGGGTTTTGGCCCTCCCTGAATGTGTGGAATTTTGTGATAAATATAACAAAGCGAGAACCCTCTACAAGAATGGGGGAACGGACTCCTTCAACCTACAGACCGAGCGTGATCAACTTATTGAACTCCACCGAAGTTCCTACTCATCAGAGAACATGAGATCCGAAATAGGGCGTATACCACTTGCGCACAGATTTGATTTCGAAGACACATCTGGATGTGTTTTCTTTCAGGCGTGCAAGTGGCGCAAGATGAATCGTCAATTTGATTCTTTCCAATATCAGAAGGCTATATCGCGCACAAACAATCGTTCCAAGCGAGCCGTCTTATCACGCAAAGGGAAGTTGTTCTTACGACAGAGTCATAGCCCAAAATATGACTCTATAGCTGACCTTCCATGCATGACCGAAATTTACCGTGAATTCCAGGAAATGGCATTTTCCTTCGATAATGACCAAGTTTGTCTATTTCGTTCAATTGAGGAAAGATACAACTCACTTGCTAAGCACATGTGGCTACGTGATGAAGAAATCTTCGATGAAGACAGGGGCATCACTCAGTCAGCCATGAACCCTGTACCCTCCAACTCTACAAAGGGATCTGGTAATGGACCATTTAACGCTGATATCAAACATGAACTTGAAGTCATCCGTAACAGGCTTGCAGCGGCTGACAACAAGTTAACGTCGCATATCATATATTCCACTTCTGAGGCAGTTAAAATAAAAGGAAAGATTGATGGTAATACTAATAGCATAGGTAACTTCAAGGCCCAACAAAGTTCTCTATATAGCAACGTGGTTGCCATGGCGACAAAAAATGATGTTGCCTGGACACAGGCATTCCAGGAGATTAAGTCAGTGGATGGCAAGATGCAAATGTTCGACAAAGGCTTTGCACAAATGGATAACAAAAATTGTATCCTGGAAAATAAACTCAAGGCAGTTGTGGCAAGCAATAATATGCCAAATGATGATGCGTACAAGAATGAACTATGTGAGTTACTTGAGCTGACACCTGAATTCAATAATTCCAATATCTGTCATTCAATCCGTAAGCAAGTTAATACTCACGCGGTTGAGGCAGCTGAGTGGTTTAATAATCGTAGGGCCCTAATTAGTGCCGATCAAAACATGAAAGCCCTATTTGCCAACAGCGAGAACGTGTTCAATACTAATTTCGGCAGCTATGTTAAAAGTGGGAAAGGAAAGGACATAATTAAGCTATTTGACTTGAGCAAACACAGTGTCAATCCATACCGTGACACCAATTTCATGCACCCCCCCATGGGACACCCATACAATCAAATAACACATGACAATTTTATCAGTAAAGCCAGTAAAATATATCACATTAGTGACTACATTAATAATAGTAGTAATCGCACTGTATCTCCATTGTTCATTAGGACGCACTCTCAATTCACTCCCTCTATAATTAATTTCTGTCCAAATGAAGCCATGATTAATGCAAGTGAGCACACGGATTTTGCGATAAGAGAAGAGCCAAGTGGTGAAAATGCTGGCAACATTGCCACGAAAATCCTCAGTGATGCACAAAGGGAAGTTAATGCCAGCCCAAGACTCAGCGGACAGGATATCATCCTTAAAAATTACGCCAGAGCAAGTAAGCCCAGTTCGTCTGTTGTCGTTCCAAAGACACCTGAAATTTACGTTAATTTTAATCATATGAACCATTTAGCGCCTGCAGTTGACGAACCTGCATCATGTAAAAACCAAGCAACTGAGTTGCCTGACGCACAACCATGTTCCGAACAAATCAGTCGCAACAAAAGGATCAGGGATTCTGATGAGGAAATGAAAGAGGATGAAGATGAAACCAAAAAGAAAAAGGGAACGGCTAAATTGTCTATAAAAATTAATGAGCATCAAAGTACAATATTTAACAATTTATCTAAGAGTCAACACTGTAGTGAGCCGCAACCTCCTGCTAGTTTAACGCAGGGTGTAATCACTGCTACTGAGCCAATGACGGCGTCTGTGGACGTGATCAGTCTCACCGTGCCACTGGTCGAGCCTTTGTGCGATGAATCGACCAGTTCCACTACGCCGTTGGTCGCGCCGGGGTGTGTGGACCTAACCGGGAGCGTGACGCCATGTGTATCCACGGGCAAAAAATCACGTAAGCGCAAGACAGCTAATGCCAAGACTGTACGCTCTACTAAGTTCAAGCTTCCAATTAATGTTGATAGCATGAATCGCGATGATATCGCTAAGTTGCCAACTACGTCAACTGAAACTAATACGCTACCGCTAAACGAACGTACCTCGCTCGATAAAACTAACATTATGCTTGACAAAGAGCATAAAATTGCAATGTTATATAGAAAGGCATCAAAAATGCGCTGGCCTAGATTCCCGGGGACTCTATCGGATCAAATTAGGACCAAAAGCGAGAAAATCGAGTATCAATTTCTGTGTTTCGTGATACCTGAGCTTACCATAGTAGTGGTCAAGCTCTATCTGGCTAACATCAAAAACTCTAACCCAGTAATTAACCAAAAAGATGAAACAATTTTCGATTCTTCCCATGTATCGCCTAGTGAAGTAATGGAGTTATTAATTAACCTCGAGAGATTTGGTCCCGCCATAACCGACTTCAACAACTATGCTGCGATTCTAGAGGCCAATAACGCAAACGAGCTTAACCTTATCAGCCTCCCGCCAATTACTAGCAATATGTTAAGCACTATACTTAAAATTTTGGATTCAAATAACGTGAGAGTGCCCTACTTCGCGAGCAGCGCTGAGATTTATATGCTCATGAAGGAGGTCATGGCCATGAATATCCTAATTGAGCCACATACCGCGCAACTGGCCAAAGCCCGTGGGATAAATGACCAGTTAAACGCTATCACAAAGAGCCTTGAACCAAATGAAAGGTTCCATTCGAACTTCACAGGCGATAGGCTCCCTATCATCGAACCTTTCATCCCTATTAATCGGGACGTCAATGTTCAGACGTCAGTAATTGAACCGTTACAAAGACTGACGCCGAGACCAAAGCCTCCTCGGAGGCCGCCATTGAACAAGCCAATGAATCTGCCAAAGGAAAACCTTCGATTCAGACCACTGACAAGCCCTCCAATGAATGACAATCAATTCACTGAAACTGTAACAAACCTCAATGTAAGTGTAACTTCGCGGAGGCTAGCTTAAGGCTAGCTTAAGTACGTCCATCAGCAAGAGTCCAGATGCATCAGACTGTGAAAACCCAGAACGGGATTACATCATTCCGCCTAAAAGTCTTAAGTTTAATCACGATAGGAGCGAGGCCTTCCGTAATGCGGTTGAACTAGGTGATAAAATTGAAGAGGGCTTGAATGATATTAATCCGAGTAATGGTAGCCACGAACGTAAAAATTACGACTACAAACTAATCAAGTACAACAACAAGTTCATATCCAATTTGTTAGTTATCTCGGTTAATCTCAACAATTCGCGGCATCAAGTACCGGCTTTGCTGGACAATTTCATGCATGCGCATGTCATTTGCCTACAGGAGCTTGACATTAACCCTGATGTTCTTGGAAAGAAGCTAATAATCCCCAAAAACTATGACGCTTTTTATCATGAGGTCATTATGATTCATGATCGACCGACCATCCTTGCGGCGATTCTTGTCAGAAATGACTGCGGACTAACTGTCAAAAAGCGCTACGTCAAAGCGCCCTTTATCAGCATTTCTATCAAACTTTCACACTGTAGCAGCATCAGTCCCATTAATATCACTACCTTCTACAAGGCCCATTTTGACTCACCCAAAACCAGAGCCCTGGGCATCCTAAATAGTTCGCAAATTCATGAATTCTATATTTCACACTTCATTAAAATATTAGAATTGCAAAACAAAGTACCGTCCGTCTTATGCGGTGACATCAATGCGGATTACAAAAATCCGCGCGGGCAGGATAATGCCGAATTTTGCAGGAAAATCAGAAGTATCTTTAGCTCGTATAGTGATCATAAATTTGGAAGTACTAACAAACCCAATAAAAAATCTAAAGTAAACAATGCGCGGGAGTCCAATATCGACATATTCTTGGTCAAAAACTTTCAGGACAAATTTGTCAGGGATCTCTACGATGGGGCTTGTTTCTGTAACAATGATGGCCATGCCATATTAACAGCTGATTTTGAAATTAATATTATTCAGAACAATCAGACCGTCACATTTAGCACGTTCAAAAAGTGCACCCCGGAGGAAATTCACGATGCTGGTGCGGCGGCACTGGCCAAAGCAGCCCCCGAATTGCACAAGCTCATCGATGAAGCTGAAAATGAGGTTGCTAGGTGTAAAAACACGAACTTGGAAAACAATCTGCCAGATAACACTGTACCTTATTCGAAATTACTGAATGAGACAATTGAGTCAGCAATGGCCGCAATTATGCCTGAAACTGTTGTCTCGTTCAGTAAAAAACATTATAACACCTTTCTGTCAAATGAGACAAGAGAGATTGCCTCTAAAGTTAAAGCCCTCAACGATAAATTCAGACTGTCACAACATATAACCACTGAGCAGAGTGTCGAGTTCAATATTTTGAAAAAACAACTTAAGAAGATGTCTCAGCAGGACAGACGTTATTTCCAGAGTAAGAAAACCATATATGATGAATTAGGGCCCAATGATATTTTCAAAATAAACCGCGACTTTAATCCTAAAGATAAAATCGAATCGAATATAAGAGGTGATTTTACAGCAAACGAATATAGGGAATATTTCCTTAATTTACAGAATGCAAATGAACAGCCCAAGGGTACTTTTGACTGTAAAGATTTCTGGGAGGAACTTAAACCAGAAGACAAATTTTCTGACGAGAGCCTGTATCTGGCACTTGAAGGCAAAACTAAAGCCATGTCTCTCTACAAATTAATAAGAAGTTTGAAAAAGAAAACTAAAGGGCTGAATTCTTTAATAAATAGGGATACACTTAGCAGCTGGCCTAAAACAACACTTTTCTATCTGCAAAAAATGATAGAATTTGATGTCAAGCTTGGGGCTTTCCCATTTTACGATCGTACGAGTAAAATGGTGGTAATCCCCAAGCTTGGTGCGAAAAAGCCAAAATCTATCGAGGCCAACAGAGTTCTTGCCGTTTCCAAAGCCACAGCTGTGCTTAGAGGCAAGCACCTAACGGCCAATTTTCAAATTTTCTGTCATAAAATGAAACTAATACCCCCCACCCAGCACGGGTTTCGAGTTAATCACTCCTGTGCGACAGCCATTATCGATATGCTGCATGAAATTTCTTCAAAGCCCAAATGCATGGTTACAATACTAATTTTCATTGATTGTACTAATGCATTTGGCACAATTCCGCATGATTTAATCAAAACGAGACTTAAAAAGATATTGTCGCCCAATCTATATAGATATTTTGTTGCATGGCTTGACTATCGCAAAGGAGTGATAATCGAAAAGGGAACATGTAGCGACCCATTCGACCTCCCACCAAATGGGGTCCCTCAAGGAGGTTCACTCTCACCTCTTATTTTCGCTTTGATGATCGCAGGGGTTGAATCTATCATTCCCCCTGGGTTACGTGACAATAACAAAATCTTTTCGTTCGCAGACGATCTAGTTGCGGTAATTTCAAGAAACACTCTGACAGAAGCCAGAGCGGCTGCTGAAACTACTATCAAAGATCTGGTCGACTGGACGAAGACACGTGGGATTTACGTGTCGTACCCAAAAACATCATACATAATTCTCGGTAAGCAAACAGCCCCTGACCTTATACTTGACAACGGGGTGCATATAGTGCACAAATTTAATAATAAACATCTTGGTGTCCGCTTCAATGGTAACCTTGACTTCAAAAATCAAATCAACTTTATTAAGAATAGAATTTATGAGTACCGGGCCAAAATCAGTAATGTCAAGTATGCTGGTGACAGCAAAGATTTACTCAAATTAGCACATGCACTCATATATGGCAATCTTAATTATTGCCTCGAAGTCCTTCCTATACTTGAAAATTCAGTTTATAATAAACTTTCAAAACAAATTACACAAATTGTAACCGATATCCTTGACATTAATAATTCTGACCCGAGTAACGCCATATCATATGCCCACATTTTCAAAGCTGCTAAATGGAATGACCCCAAAAATCTGCATGAAAGGGCGATACTCCTATTTTTGAATAAAGTTGTCACGAATGGTGAACCTGAGTCAATTATGAACGAAATTCAAAACTGTATATTTTTTCAAGGTTGTCAACGAAAATTCATAACATATCACAATGACCCTAGGTACACCACAGATGCCCCGATCATACGGGCACCAAGGAGTAAGCCGGTTAATCTGAAGTTGTTCCCATTTAATGGAATGTCAGGTTTTAACAAATTACCTTACAATCTGCGTAGACTAGTCTTTAATAAAGACTTCAACCAAAGGGTACGAAAACACTATCATGCACTATGCCCGCACAGGGCAGGCAAACAAAATTGTAAGCAATGCGCCCATTCTGACATGTTGCTTAGAATCAAAATAAAACTCCGTGACATTCCAATTAATGAGAAAAATTTCAGTCCCCTGTCCTACATAGGGGTATTTCATGGAGTAAATAAACTAACCGAACTCGGGCCAGTCCTCAACCAAATATGTAACAAAATTCTACTAAATTGTCGGTCAAGCACTGATCCTCAGTCAGCCGACGCAATTTACGGAAACTATGGGCAAGCGTCATTTTTATGAATCACTCTGTCCGTGGTCATATAAAGTGACAAGATCGAATTATATATTTTATAAAAACTGAGGGAGTTTATAAACTAACCTAACTTGGGCCAGGCAACCAAATATGTTATAAACTCTCCGAAATTGAAGGTCGAGCACCAATCCGCACCAAACGGACGCAACTAAGGGTAACTGACGCAATTTAGGACAACTATGGGTAAGCGTCATTTTATGAATCACTCTGTCAGCGGTCACATCAATCGACAAAATCAACTTATATATATTTTCTATATAATATATATAGTTCTTTTCCGCTAAACCTTGAGCCACAATGATCGTCCCGTATAACCCTAAACCAGTCATCCAAATACCTTTTTAATTCAGAAATTTCGGCAACTCGACCAAAGGAAAAGCAAGAATGAGTCAATTGACTTCTATAATACCATCACAAATCCAGTTCATCAACTTTTAAATAAATTAGACAACACAGAAACGTATAATTCCTTTACTCTGCAGGTCGTGCACATTGCTCAAACTACTACTTTTTATTATGGCATACAGCACAACCTGCTTTTTACTTTCATCCTAAAAATTCGGCAAGGCGTTCAAATGGCATGGAGTCGACATCGGGCACACGGCTAAATACTGTCATCACCAAGCCGAAGCAGGAGCAATTGCACTGCCGGGGGCCCACTTGCCCCATAAACTGTGTTTTTTAGTGCATACGCCTGTATCATCATTGCCGGTCCTCAATTCAGCTGTGGTTAGCACGCATTTAGCCTCATGCCCAGCGGTATTTTAAATTGGAGCGATTAAAATCACAGTGGGCGCTAAAGTGGGTGCTAAACACAGTCACCTCCGAATCCTCTCTGAGTTAACAGTAGAGACCCTATAGTCACAGTTTCTAATTCGCAGACATCAATATTTTAATGTCTTCAAATCGAACACGAGACTCCATCTGTGACTACAGTGGAGCAAATTGACCAGCAATAAGGCTACAACATTACCTCCGTATACACTAAAAATTAAACACGAGTAAAGGGGGCCACCGGAGTCCAATTGTCCTGATTCAATTAACTCGTCATTGTTTGTGGTGTATTAAAGTACACCAATGCGACCAGAATTAATTAAAACACGTCGCTCATATGTTCACAAGTAACCGACCAAATATTGTAATCCTATATACGACAGTGCTTCACGTGCAGCAACACCTTCGATTGAAGAGACGAAGGTGCTAATGCATAGCAGTCTAGTAAATAAGACCACAACACCTCCTAATCCTCACCAATAGGATAATGGAGTCAACGTAGCTCCATTAACCTATTGGTGAGACCCTATGGCTGACATTACGTTTCCGTAAAATGTCACTTTGGATCAACTTTTGCAGAAAGTACACGATACTTCATTATCAGCCATAGCGGAGCAAGCCTGTCAGTGTAAACACTACAAGACTACCTTCGACGTGATCAATTGTAAAAATAACGCCCCTGACCAGAATACTTGTGCACTTGTACTCAAAAATTTGGCCAAGCAATCTGCGTAGATGATTCACGAATTAGCAAAATGCGCCAAAATTATTTGCTTTCAATCGTGCCGCCTTCCCACGGAGTCAGCCCAGTTGTCACTAATGTGCGCCAAGGTTGTGATTGGAAGAACTTAACGAGTGGTGCAATTATCATTAAACTTTCTTATACAAAAATAGCTAAAACTAACCAAGACCCTGGAGGTATCACATAACCTGAATACCAGTAGTTCAATTGCGAGCCGTCTGCTACATTTCATACGTCCGTATACCCGTAGGAAGGAGCTGCGCCATATACGTTCTAAAGAATATATGTGAATCTATGGTCAGCATTGTATGCTAAAAATCTAATCAAATCTAGTCACCAACCTACAAACACATCCGTCGTGTCACCCATGCACAGAGCCAGCCCATTCGTCGCCAACGTGCACCAAATTAAACTAAAACACGGTGCCAGTTATCAAGAAGAACCCCCTCAATTGAAACTTTCACATACCTTAAACCAATCAGTGATAGTAGCCACCAAACTGTAAGCAATTTTCTACATCCCACACGCCCATGAACTCGAGGAACTGAATGCCATCGCATGCGATCTAAAATAAAATATGTAAGAACTTCAATCGGCTACAAGCCTAGTTACCATACTGCAAGTTTATCAGGCAAGTGAAGTTCAAATCGTACGACATAGCTTCAAAAACTCTCGTTGTACAAAAGGGTTGACCACATAAGTGTTAACCTTGCCAAAGTACATACCAGGAACGCGCCCAGCCTACTTAAATATTATAATCAACCAAGACTCAGGATGTACATAACCTGAATAAAATAGGCGTTCAACTAAAAGCCGTCGTCCACACTCCATGTGCCCGTTTATCCACGGCCAGCAGTTAAATGAGGAGTTTCTGCACCCACGTCCCATATTAAAAATATATGTGAATTTGTAAGTCACTATAATCACCAACCTGCAACCCCATCCGTCCTACCACCCAGTCATAGAGGCAGCCCAATTGTCACCAGCAGGCATCAAAGTAAACGGAAACATGGTGGTACCATCAGAATCGAAGCCGCCCTCCACATCTTCACATCTTCACTCACACATGAATTCGAGGATTTAAATGGCATCACCTGTGCTCTAAAATATTTGATAAGTTCGGTCAACCATAGTTAATTACCAAAATACAAAGGCGACCCAGGCTCGCCGTATTCCAAAATAAAAGTCAAACCTGGCAAATCCCATACCAAAATCATGCCCAGCTTGCGCTCTTGGATGACCGAAATCTCAACCAATATATCCCGATGGGCAGTAGGGCATCAATGTAATCCTGTAAAATCCAAAATTATAAAATACTAGAATCCAAAACTACAAATAATTAATAAAATCACACTAAATAGGCATCAACCAGTAGGGTAAAAGAGAGCTGGCCGTGGCACCTCCATGTATCATGCCGCACATCCACTATGGCAGCCTTCCTTGCCGCCAATCTGTACCAAGTAAACCTAAAAACTATTCTCTTGCCAATTATTTGAACAAGTAAGTGAAAACTTAACTTTGCCCAGAATATCCATCAAATGATAGTCGTTGCCCCTGCATACCACCTGCCATCGAAGTCAAGGGAAACATTGCCATCAACTATGTTCTAAAAACTTTAAAATTACATAACGACCTAGAAAAACTGGTAAAACAACCCCGGGGGTGACCACCTAACCAACAGATGAACTGTGCATGTGGGATTTTAACTTCAAATACACCAAACGCCTTCTAACCAAGATATCAATAAACGTCCCACAAAATAGCTACTGACACCCTAATATGACAGCCCAAGTGGTGGTACCATCTCTACAGCATTTCTCTCTTTTTTTTTAGCCGCAATCTGCGCCAAGTAATCAAGAGGTTAAAAACTAAAACTTTGGGACAAATATAAGCAAAAATCCAGGTATAAACTAACCTAATTTGAAGCGAACAGTATCCATGCTACGGTAATCGGTGCTCCCAAAATCCACTCGCCATATAAAGGGGGTCATTGCCCCTACGCACTACTTGCCTTCGAAGTCTAAGAACATATTGCCGTCAATTGTGTTCTAAAAATTTCAAAAATTTCAAAATTACCATATAACTTGGAAAAACTGACCAACCCGGCTAACCTGGCAGCTCCAACGGTGATGCCATTTAGTTAGCCTTTCTTCGTCGCAACTTGCGCCAAACAAGAGGTTGTTAAAATGAAAAAGTATATAAATTTGGGGCAAAAAATTAGCTAAATAAGCCAAGTATAAACTTACCTAATTATATGAAGAAAACAGTATCCATCCAACTGTAATCTGTGCTCCCACAATCCACTTGCCAGCAATCACCAATAAGGCACTGTCATCAAATGTGTGTAATCATCTTGAAACTAAAACCCAAACGTCAACCAACTAAAGTATGAATAACTAAATCTGCAAATAAAGATCGTGCGTGTGTGTCCGAAACCCCAAAAAACACCAAAAACCACCTAATCTGAAATATCCGGTATCATTGCAGAAAATTTTGTGTCGCAAAATACCAAATTCTAAAATATATTAGGCAGGCTCCGGGAAAACATATAAAAAGCAAAGAAAGGCAGTGGTTAAAATGGCTAAAAATGGCTAAAAAGCGGTAAAAACAAGAGCATCTTATACGATATATTTAGATTTTTATACTTCTGTTGCACACGTATAGCTTATACCTACAACATTTTCACAGTCATCAGCGTCATCATGGCCAACCATACGGGAGCGCACATACATCACTAATCGCACAATTGAATGCCGTGCGTAAACAACAGCAATCAGGAAAAGCAGCGTCACTGTGACAACTTAAAACGCACTTACAAGTTTTTAAGGCATAATGGGGCAACTTGAAACACCCGGTTTACACTTACAGTATGCGGCGACATTGCCATAATCATTCCTTATGTTACCAATCAGCTCGGACGTTCCTGCGGCGGCTGCAGCCCCAGCGACGGCTGTAAAATAAAATAATAGGTCCTGGAATTTTAATTACAAATTAGGCTAAGCATACCGGATTTTAGTGACATCCTCGACGAAATCCAACTGATGGGTTGTGTCCTTCTCTCCGTTGGTCCGTTACCGTTTTTGAACTTGTGAATCCAAAAAAGCGAATCTATAAAAAAAAGTTACTATCAATAGGGCTCGTGTTCCATGAACTAGTAAAAATTTCGTCGGAAATATAAACTGGTAAGATAACGCCGTCCCATTAAAACCGAACTGAATTCAACAGAATTTAAATAAACCGCATACGTGATCTCTGTATCCTATATGAGTGCATCACACAATCTAAATGATTGCGTTTATACACACAAAAAAGTCTTTCGTGAAAAAGTCCGAACTCCAGCATACAATAAAACTCGGGAATACACCCAATTCGCCGTATAACAGGGCCCTAACATTGCTA
>SCLE01138790.1:0-15082 GCA_004367955.1 Bathochordaeus stygius | reverse complement strand
CTATTACAGGTGTAAGCGAGATTCGATATTAGATAATATTTGCAGTTGTTTTATGCTATACTATGCAGTTTGGTAATTACAGTTAGGTTAGTTTGTCAGGTTGTTTTATGCTTATAAATAATTATAACTTAATTAATTTAAGGTGGAAGCAGATTTGGTACCTCCATGGTGTTAGTGCTTATTTTACGGCATAATATACAGCTGGGCAGATGTTGATAGGAGGGATTAAGTGCTAGGTAAGTTATCGAGTAGCAGCTTTTATTGCACTTATTAATTATATTTTGAGGTTGATTCAAATATCATTCCGTCGAAAAACCACTGGCTATCATCAATATTGTTGAGCGAGAAGAAAATTATGCGTATTAGAGTTAACCGTAAGTTTTATTGATACTAGGTTGGCTTTGGTGTTATTAGTTATAAAGATTATTTGATTTTAATAATGTTAAATTGAGTATTTTAAGGTAGCATACAGACAGATCCGCTATGTACTTATACAGCCTGAGGAAGCTGTGGTGCAGGGCTTCATAGCCATTGGTATAGACGAGTATCATTTGAGCACACCTAGCATTATCATACGAGGTAGGTATTTTCAATATTTTAACTAAATAATTGATTAGGTAACTTGGGTGTTGGGTGCAATTAATTAGGGTGTCAATTAGTGGGTAGGGTTTGTCGCACATTTTTATTTACTCGTAGTTTAGTATATCCTAAAGCATATGGTGTTATAGTATGGGTTTAATAGTATGGTCACCGTTGGATTAGTGGGGGGTTGGTTGATTTAACGCGGATTATTTAATTAGATATTTGGTGTTGTTTTTTGAGGGCATTAGTATTGTTTTATTAAGCTAGTTCATGCTGATGATAATTTGGTGTTAAGGTAAAAGTCACACTCGGGCTTTACTGGTTGAACGAAGTGCTACTAAGCCATTACGTATCATACTGCGTAGGCGTGTTGGACGATTATAATAAGTGCAGGTACTGTTCTTTGGGTATTATGAAGTTTGGGTTACGTATATTACGTTGAGAGTAGTGGTAGGGGCGTATGGGTCAAGTTTTTATCGCGATGAGTTCAATTGTGCCTTAGTCATATAGGTTCGGTGGTTGTTAGCATACAATTTGTTAAGAACTTTATTTTGTGTTAAGATGGCAAAGTCATGGACGATTACTATGGTGGAGTGCTGTATTTGGGACTTGTTGATTGTGCCTGGAACTCGGAGCTGCATTCATGACTTGATAGACGCACGCTATGCCATGAAATTTCTGCTTTATTACTTAGCTTTAGGGATATCTTTAATATTAAATTACTGATTGATTCAACAATTTTTAAATATTTTTATTCTAGGCTTATTTTACATTAGTATTTATTTATTATTCTTATTTATTTTAGTTAAATTGAAGATATATTTTGATTTTAAGCTAGTGGTTTATTGTACGGATTTACGTATTTTTAATTAGTTAATTGTACAGTTTATATTTATTTAGACTTTTTAATTTTTAACCTTATCTGTTTTAATTTCTAGAAGATGTTATTTTAATAGCTATGAATTGACCGTTAGGGAATCGCGCCTGCTGGTCAGAAGACCAGACAGACAAGCACTTCGCATTATGTATAGTGTGGAGCATCGAGTTCATCCATCACATTTCTGACCTCCTTAGTTGTGAGAGCAGAAATGTGGGGGATGAAACTTACATAGTGGGCTTCGGGATGACGGAGATTAGAAGTGACATAGGATATGTGCGATTGAGGATAGAGTCAGGGTTATGGTGCACTTCACAGTCATAACCCTGTCTCGCTATAATTAGTTTCGCACATACTGTATGACGCCGCTTTATTGGCAAAAATTGCTTTACGGTCCTAGTATTAGTTAGTTTTATTTACTCTGTATATTATATTTATCTGTTATATTAATTGTGTATTTAATTCTGCATATTTATTATTTTTGTATATAATAGTGCTAATTTATTTATTTATTGACAAATTATAAGCTTAAAATTGATTGTAAAGTGTCCACAGGGTGGCGATGGAGGATCGTCGGCATAGCCACCACCCTGGGTCCCTCACACGTGGACATCTGTGTGAGGGGATTAGGACACTGTAGTTCGCAACAGACGGTCAGTAAATACTCCAATTTATTGACCCGAGCGATGATATTGCGTGATTAGACTGTATTATTTATTGTACATGTAAGATATATTTACTTTGTGTATTACCTGCATTAGTTTAGAGTTTTTATTGTTAGTAAATTTCCAGTTGTTTGGTGTTTGATTATAGGTTTTATCATTAACTAGGTTAAAATTCGTACAAAGGGGTTGGGGGGGTTTTTATTAAAGGTATAATGTTGGGAGACAAGAATATTGTGCGTAGCGTTGAAAATGGGCTCTGGTTGCATAATGGATGATATACTTCTGAAGTTGGTGTGAAGTGGTGGAATGGTTGTCTGTTTTATGTGCACAAAGGTAAAAGATTTTTATTATGTTTCAAGTGTGCCTACAGCGCTTAGTTCGCTTTAGGTCATGCTGATTAGTGCTTATGCCCATTCCTAGTAGCAATATTAAATAGCATAGAGCGAGCGTTATCAGTAGGGGGATAACTGCTGGCCGGTGAATTCCAGGCCAGCGGATATTAGACAGTTTTAGTGGGATACTTAAAATCCCACTTAAGATTTTATAGTTAGATTAGGCTCGATTAGAGGGGTTCTTTTTATATTTATGCTAACTTTTGAATATCCAAGTTGTGGCAGAATGATTGGGGGGTCATTTCCCCGTAAAATTCTTGTAAAATATTCCCGTATATTATAACATTCCCGTAAGGTACACATGTATAATATCGCCGCGTAGTATTTTTGTATAATCTGGATTGCTTTTTAATAGCCTAGTTGTAGCTGACTGATTTAGGGGTCATTTCACCGCATAATTATTCGACTCTACCAACAAGGGTAGTTTGTTCGATCATATTTACGTATTATTAGTACTATTATTGACCTATATTCTAGTAATAAGACCCTACTGCATTGCAATAGCATTACGTAGTACCTATTCGTATTTATTTATTCCGTTAGATTAGGTTATATTAGCGTTAGTACAAGTATTGGTCTCACGAGATGTTAGTAATTGATATAAGGGCAAGGTATATTTTTGTATAATCTAGTTGCTTTTTGATTTACTTTTGCTAGTCTTGTTGCTATTTTTGGTATATTATTTGTAGATTATTTTCCAAATAATTAGCAGTTTTGGAAAAATATTTAGCAGTTTTGGAAAAATATAGGATATAAGGCTTTGTATAGAGTACCCTCAGATTATTTTACAAAGTAATTAGCAGTTTTGGAAAAATATAGGATATAAGGCTTTATATAGAGTACCCTAAGCGGTTTGATGTAATATATGCTTGAGCGATTCTACGACTCAGCCTGATATAGATTTCATAGTTTACTAGTATTTGTTATAAATGATTTTGTACTAAGTAATTAGACTCCATATAGCACAACAAAGCGGCCAAGACGACATACAGGTGCGCATCATCAGAGCCGCCCGATATATGCTATACAGTTTTGATCTCTTGTATTACTGTTATATCCAGACGCATTATCATCATGTTTTTGCACCTAAGCTAGTTATAAGAGATTAAGGGGGGGGGCGGGGAGCTAGGTTATACGTTAGGTATTGGCGGTTTAATATGATTTATTATAAGTTTTCTTCCGACATGTGCTGTGCGAATTTAAGCGATAGCTCTTATGTAGTATACAATCTAGGCGTTAGAGCGTTTCTACGGTTTTAGCGATATATATTGTACAATTTTACATTATAAATTTTAGACAGTAATACTTAGTTATTACTAGTTGGTTTACTATATAACGGTATTGATGTTATTATACACTATGTACCTTGCAGCTATATAAGACATGGCACATATATTCCTGCCTGACCAGCCATGTAGATTATAGGCGATACAATTTATACGATAGACGTTATACCGTCTTATACTATATGTTATGCATGTGGTACGGTTTACACGTACAATATTCGTGATTTTGCGCGATATATTCTATATGGTTTAATAAGGATTTAGCGGTAAGATTTCTAATATGTGGCTTAATGGTTTATTAGGAATTTAGCAGCAAGATTTTTAATATGAGATATATTATATAGCTTCGATCATAAATGTCAAACAGAATCATATGGTTTAAGAGAGCCATTCGATCATGCCATTAATGATTTAAGAATACGATTCATGATTAAGATTATATGATTTATAAATTGGGCAGTTTGATGGGATTTTGGCAGAATGATTTTAAGACGAGCTATATTATATAACTTTAAGTATGTACGCCAAACGACACCATACGCCAAACCACACGGTTTTTAACATGGTATGCCCCATGTAGCTCCATATGCTATAAGCCGTACGCCTCGATTAGAGACACATAACACGGGTCAGATTCTATATGCTATACAGTTGAGTTATTATATTTTTGGTATAATCTTGATTGCTTAATAATACCAGGTCTGGGCTATATTTAAATAGCGGTTAAGTTAAACAGACTATAACATACAGACTATAACATACAGACCAAACAGACCATAACATACAGTTAAATATACTATACACACGCAGAATTTCGTAACTTGAGGTGATTGGATATTTATGATAGATATTTTTTCCGAAATTCAACTAAAATATTAGTAATTAGGTTGTTTAAAATTGGCATTAGTATACAGGTTTTCATCACATTCGTTTTAAGTCTTAGTATTTTTAGCGGGGAGAAGTATTCCAAGCTAATATCAAATTCATTTATGTTAATATTACACGCTGTGGCATTTTTATTACATGATTTACAGTCATTTTTTCCTAAGCGATGATTACATATCGTGTCAAAGTATTTCCTGACTCTAGTGTTAAACCCTTTGTTCCCAACTAAGCGACGCAAATTGTAGGGCATAGAGTTAAAGCTTTTGAGTCCATTGAAGGGGAACAGTTTTTTATTGTGTGGTTTGTTGTGTGGTGGCTTAAGGATTGGGGCATCGTAGCAGTGGACGGCTGAGGTGCGGTTGGCGAGGAAATTTTTATTAGACTTTTTATAGATTAAGGCATTCCTGACAGCCAGTTTGATATTAACTGGTTCATCGTTAATTAATATTTTATCCATAAATAAGATTATAGCTCTGTTGTGTGTTTTTCGGGGTTCAGGCCAGTTAACTGCGTCATATATGTCCTTGTAGGATAGCCTGTTTTTGTAGTCGCTGTTATCAATTTTGAGTATATCAGTAATAATCTGAGTAAATTGCTTAGAGATACTGTTGTATTTAATATTGGTAAGTATAGGTAAGGCTTCTAATCCATAATTGTAATTGCCATAGACAAAGGAGCGAGCAAGTCTAAGTACTTCACTGGCGCTTCCAGAGTGCATAATATTATTTAGGGAAGCTCTATGCTCGTAATTCTTAGACTTAATAAAGTTGAATTGTGCGGTGAAATCGAGTAGATTATTAAACCTAATTCCTAGATATTTGTTTTTAAACTTGTGTATGATATCGATTCCATTATTAAGTTTAATATTTTCGCTATGTAGCTTACCTATTATAGCGAAAGAGGTTTTGGGGTAGGATATCTGGATTCCATGTTTTTCAGTCCATTCAGCGAGTTTATGTAGAAATTTAGTTGCAGCAGCTCTGGCCTCAGTGATTGTGTTCCGGCATATTACTGCGACCAGATCATCTGCAAATAAGAATGTTTTAGTATTATGCTTTTCAGATTCATCAATTATATCACCAACCCCAGCAATCATAAGCGAAAAGAGTAGGGGTGAGAGGGATCCTCCTTGTGGGACGCCGTTTTTAGGTAGTTTAATTTCGTCACTTTGCATTCCTTTTTCGATTATAATTCCACTCCTATCGTCAAGTAGGGAGGCTAGATAGTGGTAAATGTTTTTGCTTACTATTTTTTCCAGTCGTTTTTTAATTAAATCATGCGGGATGGTACCAAAAGCATTGGTACAGTCCACGAAGATTAATAGCTTGACCATATTTTTGGGGGTACTACTTATAAATAGCTGAATGTCGATAAGTGCCGTAGAGCAAGAGTAATTAACCCTAAATCCATGCTGATTATTGGGTATAAGTTTTTTCTTTTTTGCTTGTTTTTGCATATTAGCTCCAGCAAATTTGCCACGAATGTTGGCTGTGGCCCCCGCAACGGAGAGAAAACGATTAGCTTTAATTGATTTTTGGTCTTTTATGCTTAGTTTTGGGATTGCAACGATTTTATTAGTTTTATCGTAGCGTGGAAATGCTCCTAATTTGATATCAAACTCCACCATTTTGCGTAAGTAATACAGAGTTTGTTTAGGCCAACATGAGAGTACTTCTTTATTAAGTAGAGAGTTGAGTCCCTTAGTTTTATTTTTAAGACTATTAATCAGCTTATACATGGAGTTGGCTTTAGAGGTGCCTACATCATATAGTACTAAGTCCTTGTTAGATAGCTTATCACATTCGGGGAGGTGAGTCCAGTGGTCAATATTGGCAAATTTACTGTCATTAGTTGCGGTCGAGTTCTGTAGATTAAGAAAATACTCTTTTAGTTCATTAGCTGAAAAATCACCCCTATTACCCATAGCACATTTATCTTTCGCGTTAAACTCCCTATTAATCTTATAAATATCATTTTTGTTATGCTCCTCGAAGCTAAGTTTCTTACTCTGGAAATATTTTCGGTCACTGTTGGACATCTTGCGAAGTTGTTTCTTAAGTGTTTTTTGATACTCTTTGAGTGATGGGTTTACAGTCTGAAGCATTTTAATTTGAGCATTAGTTTTCCTGAGTGCCTTAGCGACTGCTATAGTTGCTGGGGAAAGATACGTGTTGATTGATTTTTTATTTATTAGTATTGTTTTCAGTGGCATAATACTGTGCATGGTCAATTCAAGAAGTTGGTTAAATTCGCGAGAGAATGGAATAGTATCAAATTTTGGTGTCCAGTCATCGTCAGTACAAAGTAGCAGTTCCTGGTCGGCTTCTTCAATCAATTTATCAAGCTTTGGTTTGGCATTGTTGAGCGCGGCGATAGCGGAGTCATAAATCATTTCAGGCGTGCATTTTTGGTTGTAAGTGATTTGTACAATGTTTTCATTTTGTATTATATCGGTTCTAAAAACACAGGTGAGTATAGAATGTCCGTCGTTGGCACAGAAACTTGGTCCGTCGAGAATATCACGCACAAACTTTTGATTAAAGCCTTTAATTAAAAAGATATCAATATTGGATAGTGTGGTAGTCCCAAGGGCGGATTTTTTGTGGGGCCTGTTGGTATTCTTAAATTGGTGATTTTCATAGACATAAAAAAGTCCTCTTAATTTAAAGCATAGATCTTTATTGTCTTGAGGTCGAGGTTTGTTATAAACTAAATTGAGATCACCTGTTAAAATAGATGGCACTTTAGCCTGCACCACACAGATCCTCTCAATTAGGTTTAGGTAGAACTTATTATGTTGGGAACTGTTATACAGTCCCATAGCTTTTGATTTTTCGCTATCAATTTGAGTACGATATATTGTAGCTACATTGAAGGAGAAAGAAAACTTGCTATTGGATAAGCGCACAAAGATGCTAACGCAGGGAGCGGTAGTTATTTTATTAGACACTAGGAAACCACAATCATTCCGAACCAAAATAGCTGAAAGGATGGTCGGATGATTATGCATTATAATGGGAGTGTGCGTGTAAGCCGTGAAGTTAGCCGGTATTATTAATTTTTTGACAAGTAGGGTGGGGTTAATATTTAGCTCTTGCAGACAGATTATATGCGCATGCAAGAAGTGATCAAAAAGCTTGGGTAATTGGTGTCTTGGTTTGTTAAGATTGACCGAGACTACAGTTAGATCGCTAATTTTGTTCAAGTTTCGTTTGATATTTTTAATGTTAGGCTTATTAGAAATAACATTAATTTCTTCAGTGGAAGCTTGCTGGTTGGTTACATTTTGGCTATTGCGAACATTCTTTGGTGGAAAGATGTAGTTGCGGCGTTCAGGGGTAGTTGGTTCTAGAGCTACAACTATGGGCGACAAACCTTGAGAGCTAGACGTATGATCAGACATGTTAATTGGAGATGCTGGGTTACTGCGTGTTTGGTGTGTTGTAGATCGAGTCATTTCCTTGTCGTTCAGCGCGGGTTGAGGCCCGACCTTCCCTAGGTGTGGACTTGTCCTGGCGATCTTGCTGGTTAAATTGCTTAGTCGCGGTTCATTACGGTTATATGAGGTTAGTTTGACTTTATTTAATGTAAAGGGTAAGTTTAAGAACCAACGCTGAGTATCAGATTGCGATTGAGTGGCCATATTGGTCCAGTCGACGCGATTAGGATCATTAAGTTGAGTGATAGGAGCATTAGGAGCATTAGGAACATTAGGTAAAATGACGAGAGGGATTGGATTGGGTTTAAAGCTACTGTTAAGATCAAGTAGCTGCATCATAATTTCATATAACTCCGCAGTATTGTTTATAGCTGGTATTCGAATATTATTGTTTTCGAGGATGTTAATAATCGTATTAAGCATTTTCCCTGTAATGGGCGGTAGCGGAATATTTTCAATAGCTTCATGCGAATTTTCGTTTACAATATCATAATAGTTGTTATAGTCGCGAATGCTGGGTTCAAAGTCTTTGAGGTTGTCCAGAAGTATAGCAACCTCATTAATGTCAACTTCATTAGGATCGAAAGAGAAATTATCAGTATTTTGTTGAGTATTAACTAGATTGTTGTAATATTTTTGAACTACTTCAATCAGTATTTCCGGCATTATTAGGCATAAGAATTTGTACTCAAGAAATTCGCTTGCCGTGTTAATGTTTTTGTGTTTCTGGTTAGCGGAAAATACAGGCCACCCCAGGGCTTTGCTACAGCTTTTGCGTAGATTGATAACTTTGGCTGAGACTTGGTTAACAGCAACGTTAGTGGACAATTCAGATACATTACCACTACGCTGCATAATAGTATTAGAGTGCGGGTTAAGGGACGATAGGACCTTTTGCAAATTATCATAAATGGATTCAGGTATGATCTTAGCGTTATTGCAGGAATTTAGTTCTATATTTTTAGATGGCGATTTGTGATTATGATAATTGGCCGCTGCCTTTGTGTTGGTTTGGATAGCGGTTTGGTTATCGTGCTCCGGAGTCGGACTTTTGGAGTCAGGTCTGCCTCTTTTTAGCGTGAAGACACTCGCTTCTTTCGTTTTAGTGGTGTTACCTTTGGCTTTGGAGATGTTATCACTAGCAAGCTTGGCATTCACAGGTGGAGCGTCAGGTGGAGGCATGGATAAGCTGTCAATTAAATTAATATAAGATAAGTTGGTAGTTTTAGTTAATAGTAACCTTTTATTAATAGATTTGTTTTCAGGTGACGTGGCGGTGCTGGAGTCACTCTCGATTAATATTGGCTGAGTTTGCAAGACCGGCAGGGGTAAAGAGCCCGTTGGGTTGTCAGATGCTTGTGTAGCTATGTTACAAAGGTTAGCAAGTTTAGTAGCGACTGTTAGAATATTACCTAATTGTGCATCATTACGTAAGTTATGCATATTGCTGACATTATTTGGCTTCTGAGTAGGAGTTGCATTAACCGCAGTGTTGAATGAATTCGGGGGAAGGTTCTCGCTGGCATTCGGATTAGCATTAGAAATATTAGCGTTGCTGTTTGCAGTGGCGTTCGAATTAGTATTCGTTATAGTGCTAATATAATTGCTAGTGTTCTTTTCTTTAATTCGGATGTCCAGACAATAAGAATCATTGCTGTCAGACCTTGGACCTTCGTTAATACTATTTAAGTTAGCTATATTATGATTAGGCAGTCGTCCTGCGCCATTTAGAAACGCGGGATTGATGAATTCAAAGCTTGTTGCCTCATTGACAGTTAATAGCTCTTTTTGAATGGCGTTCGAGGTCACATTAGCTTTGTTTAATTCTCTCCACTGATTACCCGTACTAACGTATTGATCGATTTGACTGCGTAAGCCAGCAATAATGGCAAGAGAAGTGGTTTGTTCATTTATATCAAACACACTTGTAAGTCCTTTGAGATCAGCCGAGGGATTTGAGCATACAGTTTCTTTAGCTAGTAGTTTAACCTGGTTGCCTACAATATTGGTTCTGGTGCTACTAAGTACTAGATTGTGCTCGTTATTATTGAGCCGATTGTGAAGGCTGTTGAATTCTATCATAGCTTCGCTCCATTTCGCTTCATTGGTGGTCGAGTACGATTCTAGCTTGTTAATCGTAGCCGAACAGTATTTTTTCTGGTTTGCAATTGCGGCCGTGTTAGCTTTGATGTTAAAAATCATTTGGTTTGCCGTATCTTCGATTTTCTTGCTCAAAAGTTGGCTAATTCGTGCAAGTTCATTATTATATTCAGAAGCAGCGTTGCCGGTAGCTGTTGTATCCATGTTAGCATCCCTGTTGGTAACTTTAATATTACGTGAGCCAGTTTCAGAGGGCATATTATTAAGAGCGGTACCTTGTGAAGCACTGGAACAAGATGGAGCTCCTGTCACTCCAAGACATGACGACGCCTGGGTGGTACCATTGCATACGGACCCTTGGGGTGCGCTGATGCATTGCGTATTAGCATTGTGGATGTGATTATTGTTGCTATTATGGCTAGTATTGATAAGGTTATTGATTTGATTAGCGACAGGTAAGGTTGGTAGCATTTGATCCGGGCGTAAGTTAAAATATTTTCTCAGCATATTGTATCGTGCGTTGATCGACACCTTTATCCCTTCTATATCAGATTCATATTTAAAGAAGTCGTCCGGATGTTCCAAATAAACATCAGTCATGCAAGGTAAGTCCTTGCTGAGCGTGAATTTAGCCTTGCCACTTGGCCTAATGAAGAGCTTACCCCGTCTCGTCAGTTGTGCGCGTCTAGAGCGGGAATTTTTCCTATGTACATCCTTTTGGAATATCACCGAGTCAAATTGAGCGTTAATTGAGCGAAATTTGGAGGCTTGGTATGAGACACTGCCAATGGTGTCGTCATACTCAAATTTGAAGTATTGTGGTAAGACACCAATTCTTGATTCACGCCTATCCTCATTATAGCTCTCGTTATGTAGCGCTGACGTGCGTTCAAGTTCACTTTCTAATTCATGTACATCGACACCACCAAGTTTGTAAAAATTTCTAGCTTTGTTATATATATTGCAGAAGTCATTGCAGCTTGGAAGGGTAAGGTTCCAGAAGCCTTCGCCATCCATACTCCACGCCTCATTAATGAAGGGGAGGAGGGCTGTAATTGCCTTGTGCGATTTATTCGATATTCTGCCGTGAGCAAATTTATTAAACGCCATAGCGTCAACAAACTGTAACAGTCTGATATTGTGGATGCGAGAGTTAGCGTTAATGGAGTGGTTGCTTTCCAAGTCGTTAAAGACTATATTTTCAGGCAGAATTTGGCATCGCTCAAGAGTTATTATAAGTCTGCTCATGGTTATTGGTTTAAGTTTGAAGTACAAAATATCATCAAGTGTAGTGTAGCCATGAAACATCGGGTCTCCAGCGTTTTGCATTGCCTCATTAGAATCAAAGTCACCTTTGTTGCCATCTTGCGCCGCTACCTTGAATATTTTTACTTTTTCAAGTCTATTGTGCTCTTTGCGAAAGTTGTTAGCTTGAAACCAATTATACATGGGCACATATTCATTGTAAGCATTGTCAATATCATTATTAACCCTAGTGTCACGCGATCTGATGTTGCTGTTACTGTTGTCCTGGAATGAGTTTGAGCGGCTCCGAGATTGATTAGAATGTGGTCTACTATGGTTGTTGCTGCTTATGAGGTTATTACTTAGCTTAAAAAATACTGAAAGATTATTGTTAAATTTACGGTTCATTTTATAGCATTCATTTGATACGTCATATTTTCTAATTTTAGTCAGATCAGCGAGTGTTGGGGGAGAGGATTCACTATACACAGAGGAAGCCTCGCCGTACTGTTTGGAAGATATAATATGAGCTGTGATACCAAGAAGACCGAATACTTTGATGTTATGTGAAAGATGCGTTTTATTATTGGCATGTGTGTTTTCCAAAATGGGGATATTGGTATTATTGTCCACTATGTTTGATACAGGTTTAGCATAAAGCACTTGACGTAGATGTGGTAATTTCATTGTACAGGCTGGGCAATTAAGCATGGCCGGGTTCTCAGCTATAATGTTTGTAGACTTAAAGGGCGAGCTGCTATGCGACTTAGTGGTGCACTTATCAGTTATATTAGCGAAAATCAGCCGTTTATTCATATTTTCATTTTTGCAAGTGGCAGGGGTTTCAGCAATAGAGATTGTAGAATTAGAGGGCGATTTGGTGGAGCACTTATCAGTTATATTAGCGAGATTGAGCGAGAGTTTATTCATATTTTCATTTTTGCGAGTGGCCGGGATTTCGGCAATAGAAATTGTCGAATTAGAGGGCGAGCTGCTATAGGATTTAGTAGTGCAATTAATAGTTATATTAGCAATATTCATCAGTTTATTCGTATTTTTATTTTTATCATAAGTGTAATAAGCTGTCCTTCCATTATTAGCAAAGCCATTATCATGACTATTGGCGTAATTTTGATTTAAGTTGTTCGCAGATGTTGGTGCATTATTGATAGCGTATTGGTTGCTTTGTTGGTGTCGATTATTCCCGTTTCGATTACGATATTGCGTGTTTGAATAGCTGCCACTGCCATTGTTCCAGTTGTCGATATTATGGTGAAAGTTATTATTGCCGTTAAAATTGTTGCGGTTATCATTGCTAAAGTTTTCAGGTTGCTGATTTGGATTAGCGCTCTGCTGGTATCCCGTTTGGCTGAAAGAATTATTGGAGAAACCATGATTTTGCTGTTGTGGTTGAAAGTAGCCGCTTTGGTTATTGAACACCTGCATATTTTGCTGTTGCGTACCCTGATTAGGGTTACTGCTATTGCCTGAGTGCGATGAAAAACTATTACTGGTATAGCGATTGTTGTTGTAGTTATCTTGTCGATTATAGCTATGCTCATGGAAGTTACGCTGATTTTGTATGCCACGCAGATCATAGGTAGAACGCTGATTAATAGCTTCATTATTGAAACGTTGATCCTCATTGTTGTACCACTGATCATCATTGTTGAATCGCTGGCTGTTACCGTATTGTCTCATGATTGGATGGAGTTCAGACTAGGTAATTTGTATTATGAATTATATTACTCACAAGCGCTATATGGTTAGTGTCGCCTGAAGCATTATGAGTTAGAATACGAAGGATGTTAACTCCAACGTTCGTAAAATTCCGTAGCGGTTAACTAGATAGCGCCTAAGAAGTAGTCTAAATTTTTGTGATAATAGGTACAGTTATAAATGGTTTCTCATTTGTTCAAAGGAGTCACTGGTTTCTCTTATTGTGTACTTATTTTAGCTTGATATGATAAGGTATATTGAATGATGCAATTAAGTAGCGATGCAATTTATGTAGCGATACAAATTAGCGAAAGTTGTGTACCAAGTTGTGCAAGGTATGAGTAAGCGAAACCAGGCGAGACGAAAGTTATATATCTAATTGGGAACAAAATCTTGTAGTTATTTATAGGTGGTTGTCGGTCATTCACTAGACGCACAGACTATAATATGCAGAGTAAGAAAGCGACTATCAGACGCATTGGGTACGATCCTCAGATACGACCGTCAAGATGCACCCTAAAAGCGAAAGCCAAGCTCGACGATATGCACGACCGCATAGTTACGTAAGTCAGTATAGTTGATTTATGAGTAATCAACCCAGGCCTGCCTGAAGGGGCCATCGAGGACAATTTTCGTCATGCATGGCTGAACAGCCCGACACATCTCAGTATTTCATACTTACAGCCTTCATCAGTACAGCATAATTGTGGATAGGCTAGCATTTTTCACAGCTATTTTACACAGCATTTTTACACAGCTATTTTATAAAGCATTAATGCACAGCTATTTTACACAGCCTTTTTACACAGCATTTTTATACACAGCATTTTTATACACAGCATTTTTATACAGCTATTTTCCACTAGCATTTTACACTAGCTATTTTATACTAGCATTTTTGCAGCCTTTTTAACAGCTAGTCATCAGATATTATAAAGGAGCCATTGTTAATTGGTCGAGCTAGTTTCATGAGAAAGCGTGATAAGGCATTTTTGTGACATTTACACAGCATTTTTCAACATTTAACCAGCATTTATTACAGCTAGTTATCAGAAATTATAAAAGAGCCATTATTGATTGTTCGAGTTAGTTTCATGAGAAAGCGTAATAGGGCGTGATGCATACGGAGCGTGCTTACGCGTAGCACTATTATTTGGTTGTGATTTCTTATACATTACCTTTCAAACCTATACATTGACTTTAAAACCTATACAGAAATAACCTATACATTGACTTTAAAACCTATAAAGAAGAAGTCCTGGGTAGATAGCGGGTGAGCTCACCAAGAGAACCACAGGGTAAGAAGTAAGGGTCATTTGTAACTACCATTTATGGTGGTAAATTTATTATTACAGTGGATCATAATGGTGCCAATTGTGTTCCCTCAGCTTGCTGACATAGTTGACATACTCAGTGGAGTCAGTATTTTCTCTGGTCAGATCTCTCGGTCCTATAACCATAGCACGCTATATTAGAAATATAAGAAAAAGAAAAAGTGAAAAACATGCGTGCGCATGACTTATTAAACACGGACTCCTACTTATTAAACACGGACTCCTTTTATTAAACACGGACTCCTTTTATTAAACACGGACTCCTTTTATTAAACACGGACTCCTTTTTATTAAACACGGACTCCTTTTTATTAAACACGGACTCCTTTTTTATTAAACACGGACTCCTTTATTAAACACGGACTCCTTTATTAAACACGGACTCCATTTATTAAACACGGACTCCTTTTATTAAACACGGACTCCTTATTAAACACGGACTCCTTTATTAAACACGGACTCCTTTTATTAAACACGGGTTTCTCATTTAACTCGTACGGCCCAAGTCCAAGCTCTTGAGTGTAGGAAGTAAGGTTACGTTTTCTAAAAAATAATAAC
>SCLE01137671.1:0-15111 GCA_004367955.1 Bathochordaeus stygius | reverse complement strand
TTTTTTAATTTCCTGGCTCATTATGGAATTCTTAGAAACAAGCATTTTTCTTCGCGAGTAATTTTTCCAGACTTTTTCGGAAGAACTCAAACAGGTTCTTTTTTATAGATTTTACTTATCTGAAGGTGTCCGTGGCAATTGCTTTCAGATAAAGTTTGCCGACCTGTGATCAAAGGTATTTAGGTGCGAGATTAGTTGCTGATTTGATAGTTGGCATTATTTTCAGAAACATTTCAGGACAAACATTTTTCAGAAAGAGATTTATTCTTGAAACTTTCCGATATAATTTTCGACACCCAATTTCGACCTGGACCGTGAAAAGTTTACGTAAAAAGGTGTGTTCTGACGATGTCAAACTTAGTTACGGGAGTCGTAATCTTTAGTTTGACCTGCCCGCGACGCGAATCTGGACGCGAATCTGGATGAGAGTCTGGACGCGAATATGGCCGCGAATTAGGATGCGAACTTGGACGCAAATTTGGACGCGAATTTGGACGCGAATTTGGACGCGAATTTGGACGCGAATTTGGACGAGAATTAGGACGCGAATTTGGACGCGAATTAGGCCGTGAACTTGGACAAGGTTTTTTACGTGGGTGAGACCTTATCGCTATTTGGGTCTTACCACTATTTGAAGAATTCCTTCTTCTTTTATTATTTCTAGTAGGGATTGTATCACTCTGGAAAATCTCGTACATGCTGCATGGCATGTCGGTGAAAAAGCTACTTATCTTGAAGTCGTCAACGGGGGGACCACTTTCGTTGTCACTGGTGTCTTCAGAATCGGAGTCCCACGCCATAGAGTGGGTGGGGAGACACGAGTTTTCCCAATCATGCACCATACTGGAGATGTAACAGGCGCATGTGTTTCTGAAGGAGGCTGACTCACGAATGAATTTTGCTGTTAGAGTTGAGACACCTTGCTCGGGATCATCTCCCCATTTGCGAATTTCATTTTTAATGTCTACATTGTCCTTGTTGACAAGTCCAAAGTGAATAATGTTGAATTTCATTCCGATAGTATATCGAACAAATTCTTCATTCGCACTGTAGGGTGTTTTGAGTTGGCCGTTGATTTGTCTCAGTTTGCGGGACGCGAGGTCGGTGTCACAGGGGTGCAGTGTGCAACTAATTTGTTCGTCCTTATTAATGTGAATTGATCCCATGCAGCTCTGAGCTTCATAGCTCAGAATGGTGTCGATTGGCAACAGGTACATAAGGTTTGCTGCACATGTCATGCCAGCCCAGTGGATGAATTCTTCAATGTCGATGGTGGAGAAGATTAGTTCGTAAGTAGCAATGTTTACGCCGTCATGGTCTTTCGACAGAATTTTGCCCTTGCAGAGAAGGATGACCCTGCTTGCCGAACAGCCGTCGGCTGAGATTTCTGAATTGAAAGAGCCTCTTTAGCTGTTCACTGTACATTTTGTCCTTAAGGGTTCTGACCGAGAGAATTCTGACAGCTGAGGTATTGGTACGATAGTTTTTAAGAGTCCGGAGAATTTCTCTTGGTAGGAATCCCGACCCGGAAATCCTCCCGAGCCCTGATACTTAGAGGTTAGACTTCCGACGCAAACGACTTTTCGGCAATTTTGGTGAAGAAAAATAAGGGAGAAAAAGGGAGGGGGAAAATTCCGGGAAAGATGTCTTTTGGAGACAAGGGAAATCTTTTTGGAAGTTTTGTGAGATTTTTGGTGAATTTTTAGGAGAAAAACTTTTTTAGAAAAAAATTTTTGTGAAAAAAAATTTTTTGGGAAAAAGTTCTTAGGGCAAAATTCTTTGGGAGAAAAATTATCCAGATTTTTCTCCAAACAGTTATTGATTCTGATGCAGAGAGTTAGGCAGAGTTAGGAGAGAGTTAGGCAGATGTTTATCATTACTCGGGCGCTAACAAGTTTTTCTGACAAATAAGTTGTGACAGCGATTATTCAGTAAGCCTCCTGAGGAAAACCCTCAGGCAAAAAATAACAATTTTCGTTTTGGAGAACTCGTTGGCAGGCTTTATTCGTCAGAGTTTTACATTCATCAGAATGTACTGCCAACCAAAGGTTATTTTTACTGGGTTTTTTACCCGGTTTTGCCAGGGGGTTGGCCCGAGCTTGGTTATTGAAAGTGGCCGTAAGTATGTGCTAGCGACATCACTCGCAATCCATAAATGCAGTAGTTTTGGCATTTTATCATTTTAACATTTTAGAATTTTATCAATTTATCATTTATTTGCACGCGATTTAAGTGTTGGTACAGTACTAATCTTTTGAATTGAGTTGGATCGCGTTGGATCGTAAGCTTTGGATGGTGACGTTAGGAGTCGGTGGATCCTGTTGGTCGTGGTCCTGACTGATATCCTGGAGTTCAACTACATTTTAATGTTACGTTATTAACAGTTACTGTTTTACTGCGGTTGCCTTGAGTTGGATAATAAACTGGAGCTGACAGGGGGCCCCTTTGTGCTATTGCAGCCTTAGTTTCGTGATTTTTAGCTTATTGCTCATTTTTGCACTCGTTTAGATTTTTTTAGAGAGCGGGTCTTTCATGGATTTTCTGGTAAAAGGAAAAAAAATATTCGGGAACAAACGTAATTATGGGGAGAGAGATAAGAGAAAATTTTTAGGGACAAATTTTGGGGACAAAACAGTTTTTTTTGGGGACAAAGAAATTTTGTGGACAAATTTTGCGGACAAATATTTGTGGAAATTTTCGTGGACAAATTTTGTGGACAGATTCCGTGGACAGATTCCGTGGACAGATTCTGTGGACAGACTCTGCGGACAGATTTTCGCGGACAAACTTTGCGGACAAATTTTGTCAGACAAACAATTTCTTAAGGAGAAAAAAATTTTTGCGGACAAATTTTTGCGGACAAATTTCTGCGGACAAATTTCTGCGGATAAATTTCTGCGGACAAGTTTTGGTGGGCAGAACAATTTCTTGGGCACAAATAATTTTGGGGAGAGAAAACGTTAGGGGATAAAATTAACTATTAAGGGAGAAAACATACACCAATATTATTGACGAACACTTTTGATTACTATTGATTATTATTGAAGAACACTTTTTTTATTTTTTTATTTTAGGGGGGCGTGTTCAAGGGGCGTGTTCGGGGGGCGTGTTACTTCGAATGCATCCATCGGAACCGGTTCTTCGAGATTAGCGGATCTCACGACCGGACCCTTCACTTGTTATAGGCTAAAAGCGAGGAGAAAGAAAAAAAGGGGGGGAAAGAGGGGTGAAACTCTTTCACGAAACACTCCGGGTCTCTAGGGCCCAGTTTACTCGTAAAAGTTATTACACAGATTCTTTTATTACCTTATCGGAAGGAAAAAAGTCTGCGGAGACTGGGAAATTCCATTGAAGCATTTTTGACTGGACATATAATCTTGTTAATGTCAGTCTCGCTGCTGGCGATGTGGTAGTCGCCCTTATTGTTAACAGATTTACAGTCGACGTAGAATACGGGGCGGCGCAGAATAGTGTTGACATAATTAACAATGAATTTGCAATTGGCAAGTTCGCTGCTAATTTTGTCGGGGATTTTCGCGGTCGCGTTTTCTGCTAAGATGAGAATCAGATTGTCGGTGAATAGCTTATTGTTGAAGTTGAAGAAGTTGACAACCACTATGGCATCAAACCGGAAATGCAAGACACGTTTAGAACTTATTACGTCGGGGAGGTGGCTGGACGAGAGAATATCGGGGGTGGCGCTAAAAATTTTTGATAAGTTTTTCGCGGCACGGTAGGGCTTGAAACAACCCGCCAACTTCTCATCCAGGTCACCTAACTCGTCAGAATCGTTCCGGAATTCACGTATTCCACGCCCGTTATCAAGGCACGCCGCCATTGCCTGGGCGGAATATTTTTCAAGTATTTCTAAAAAGTCGTTCTTGAGGAACAGGTTATTATAAATAATCGCCGGATCCTCAGAGACGGCTAAGATTAGGCGAAAAACGTTATCTTTGGAAAAAGCATCTGAGTGAGCCGCCGTTTTGATATAGGGTGTTAGGTGGCTCAGCATGACCGAGATCCGATCAGGGCTGTTGTTTGGAAAATAATTGGACTTAGGCAAGGATTTGGGGCGGCAAGCAGAACCCTGAATTTTAACGATTGACTCGGGAGAACTTTTCAGGCCGGGAAAGTTTTTTGCGGATGGAAAATTTTTGGTCGTTTTACCGTAGGCGGGTTTAACCGTTGAGTTGTGTTTGCCGACCCTGTTGCCTGTTCTACTGGGAATTAGGTCAGGAGGAGTGTCGTTTACTTTTTTACTAATGACCTCCTTTGTTCTGATACCCGAATTGTAGGGAAATTCGGTCGGGGAGTAGAAGTTATATTGTTTGGGATATGGCCTGAATTTGCAGTTGAGCAGGTGATGAACAGAGGCCATTATCCGCATTCTTTGCTCGCATAATTTGGACGTTTTATCGTATATTGCCGCCGTATCGGCATTCCAGAATTCTCGGGTGATCGTGACGTCGGTTATTCTTCGCTGGAGAAAAAGGTCTTCGTTGTAATTCTCGAGGACTATGCCATCTCTAATGCGACAGGGATACTTCATGGGATGTGAAAGAATTTTTAACTAAAAATTTTGGGCGCGAGAAAGGTTGTCAGAAAAAATAGAATAATACCTTGTTTTTGATTGAAATGATTTTTGGCTTGATAATGGTACAAAAAGATTCAATATATTTTGGAGTTCGTTCTTTTTATAAAAAATAAATCGTAAAAAATAAATAAATATAAAAGTAAACCTGGGGTATTAGGCTAATCAAGGGGATTATGGCGCCATCATTTCGACTCAGTACCGCTATGACAAGCTGAATGGTACGGAAATTTTCGCGAAGGGCCTATGTTTCGCGAATTACATTGAGCTTTTGTAATTAGTTTTGAGCTTTCTGAGTAGAATAGATTGCCATTAGGTTAGGCTAGCGGGCGGGTGATGGCAAACACTAGGGGTTTCTTCCTTTTTTAAGGTACTCTGTGGAGCATTCCTCGGGGTTACTTTGTGGTTTTCTACAGTATCTTTCAGGGGTTTGGTGGATGTACACCATGTGCGACTTGGTTTTCAAGACGGCTTCATGGGGGGTGAGCTTTTTTGAAAAACAGTCGTAATTTTTTAATTTTTTAACAAGGGTCTTGTAACGAGATAGTCATACAGATGAAAGAAAAAGAAAAAAATATAGTTCGCTGAGTCTCGAGGCCAGTTTAGACGCGAGGCTTTCATCATGATGGTCCGTTTATCATGGACCGTTTATCATAGTAACTTTACTGGCTGGAGATTTGGCGGAAGATTTGTATATTGAGAGCATTCATAAAAATAGTGAAGTGGGTGATTAGGGGAGTGAAGATGGGGGTAATTTGGGGGGAATACAGGGAAGTATTCTGGGAAATATTCTGGGAAATATTCTGGGAAACTCGGGCGGACTTCGTGGGAATGCTTAGTGGGTTTCTATTGAGCCATATTTGTTTGACAAGACTCTGAACCCCGCAGCACGCGTAGTTTTGGTAAGTTAGCCGTGAGGGTCAAAAACGGCCCAGAATAGTTCGGAAAGCGAATCGGATATTTTGGCCAGGTTGATTTGATTGCCATGATATTCGATTAGGTTGTTTAGAGGAAAGTAGCAGTTGGGAAATTGAATGGGGATTTTCAGTTTGAAGTTCGTACATATGTTAAAAAAGAAACAGCACTGGGAGCAGTTTCTGAGACCCGCTCTATGGGGGCATTGTGCTTCGAAGTAGGATTTGGTGAGCAGCCCGAATTCAATGGTGCCCAATTTTCTGCGAATAAAGTAGGGAATTTTGTTAAAAATGAAAAAGAGATTGTGGGGGAAATATTTGGTATTGGTTGGGCGATTAAGGGGTATGAGGATACAAGGGGTGTCAAAATTTTCGACGTTTAAATTGAATTTCGTTGATTTGTCTTTTTCGAAAAATATCAGGGATGAAATTTCATCAGCAATTATTTTAGGGGTATTATTTATTAGAATTTTGTTGGCGAATTTTAGTATGCACTTTAGGTGAAGGTTACTGGGACATGGCCATTGGACCCTTGAGAAGGTTCTGGCGTAAGAAAGCTTATTGTTTTTTATAATTCTGATATTTAAAATATCAGCGATTATATTAACAATAAGCTTAGATATTGAATTGTAGACCTTGTGTTCCTGGATGGGAATAATTTCAAGCCCATAATTAAGGGACCCGTAGATAATTGAGTAGGCTAATTTTAGTAAGTTTTTCGAGCATGAGGCATATTTTATATTGTTCAAAAGTTGTCTATGTGAATGAATTTTAGTTTTGACATGAGTAATGTGGGCCGCAAAGTTAAGTTCGTTGTCAAATTTGATTCCCAGATATTTATTTTCATTTTTGTGTATAATATCTTCATTATTCGACGATATAAATTTAGGTAAATCGTATTTACCTATCGCTGAGTAGGACGTTTTTGGGTAGGATACTATGATTCCCCTACCCAGTGTCCAATCGGCAATTCGCGTGAGCATGGCGTTCGCAGCGGTGGTGGCTTCAGCAAGGGAGGGTCTGCAGATGATGCCCACCAAATCGTCTGCAAATAAAATAATTTTAGATAGTTTGTCATTTATTTCAATGAGTTTTTCGACACCTGACATTAGCAGCGAAAAAATTGGGGGGGATAGAGCACCACCCTGAGGGACCCCATTGTCCGGGAGCTTAAATATTTCGCTTGTTTCACCGTTGTGGACCACTTGTCCAAATCTTTCTGAAAGATTAGATACGAAAAATCGGAGAGACTTGATATCCGAGAGAGCTTCCATTCTCTTATTTATGATTGCGTGGGGAGGTGTTCCAAAGGCGTTCGCGCAATCAATAAATAAGAGGATGCAGTGAAGCTTCTTCAGGGATGTGTTAATAAAAAGAAGCACTTCCGCTATGGCGGTGCTGCACGAATAGCCGGCGCGGAAGCCATGCTGACTATCCGGAAGTAGGCACATGATTTTTATGTATTTTTGCAAAACAAAGGATGCGCTTTTGCCGCACATCGCGTGTTTGAAATTTGGCACGCACAGCATACGATTAGATTCAATTTTCGCCGGGTTTTTTGCGCTTAGTTTGGGGATGGGCACTAGTTTGTTGATTTTGTCTCGTTTAGGGACAACTCCTAGTTTGATGTCCAGTTCTATACTTTTCCCCAGAAAAAATTCCGCTTCCTTGGGAAAATAATCAAGGACGTTTCCACAAATTACAGAATTTAGCCCGACGGTAGTGTCCTTTAGGGCTACTACCAGTTTTTGGATGGAGTCACCTTTCGTGCGCCCTCTCTCAGAAAATAGAAAATTTTCGGTTCGAAATTTGGGAGAAATCGGATCCCAGGAGACTTTATCGGTGTCAAATTTAAGTTCGTTTGTGGTATTCTGTAGCTTGAGGAAATGGCGCATGTGGTCAGAAGCAGAGTGGCTGCCGCGAAGACCAAAGGAAAACTTATCCTTGCTATTAAATTTTCGATTAATGGCAAAAATATCGTTTGGGGACGGCCTATGCTTGGACAAGATCTTACTTTGATATTTTCTTCTATCCACTTGGTTCATTCTGGAAAGTAACTTTCGACCTCTGAAAAGAATATCCACTTCCGATTTACTCAACACACCGATTCTAAATTGTTCGTTTAACATTCGGATTAACCCGTAGAGTTTAATTGAGAGAGGACTCGAAAAGTTTAGATTGGTATCATGTCGTATGACCATTTCCTTGGAGGGCATAATTTGACTCATCCCCTCCTCGAGAATGTCAACCAGAAATGCGGTAAAGGGAATAGTGTCCGTTTTGGCGTCCCATTCGGCGTTCGCTGCAAAAGGGATTAGAGCTTCGGCTTGCTCCAGAAGTTCTAACAGTTTGGTGTGATTGGCTTCCAAGACTTTTTTGCATGTGTCGTGGATTAACTCCGGCGAAGGTTTAGCTCGGACCTTAATTACTGAGGTTTTATTTCTGATGGTGGATTGGAAGTTGAACGAAAATTCAAAGAGGACATGGCCGTCATTTTTGACTGTGATTTGGCCATCATGCTTGAGCAAGGTAGGGTTAACGAACCCCTTAAAAAAGAAACAATCTATATTGGATAGTTTCTTATTCTGGAGAGAAGCTGATTTCTTCGGAACATTAGTAAAACTAAAGGAGTGATCCGAGTAGTTGTTACTGTTGTTCCGAATAAATCCGCACAGAATTTTGCAGTCCTGGGGCCTGGGTTGCCTGTAATTTAAATTGAGATCCCCGCATAGTACACTGGATGTCTTGAACTGTTTCTGGAAGATTAATTTGAAGAGTTTTGTAAAAAAAATTACAGAGGGAGCTGCTATTGAAGATATTAAGAGCGCGGGCTTTCTTAGAATTCAAATGGAACCTATACAATGTGGCGATATTGACGATTAATTCAGATTTGGGTTTATTTTTGTCAGTTTTACCACACACCCGAATAACAATCATAGTTAGGGGGGCGCTGGTGGGAACTGGCGACACCTTGATGTTTAGATCATTGCGAACCAGTATGGCGGAAAATATTCTATTCTGGTGATCAATTTTAACCGGAGTATGGAAATATGCGGTATAGTTCTGCGGGAATGAGTACTTATTGGAGAGGGAGTTGGGGTCGATATCTAACTCCTGAAGGCAGATAATTTGGGCATGTGCGAAGAAGGTGAATAGGTTGGGGATTTGTTTAATAGGGTTGTTTAGGTTGACCGAGATGATTGTTACTTTTTCGCTCAAAAAACATTTTTGGTGTCGACTAGATTTTTTTGGCACGCTAATATTGTCAATTTTTGCTGATTTGTACGTGAAATTGGTTTTGGGTAGGTTGATAATTTGATCGTGAATTTCATTAAACATAGTTAGTCTTTGGTGGTCAGATTTGGATTGGATGGGAGGGTTGATGAATCGTCGTTTGATGATGGGCGATTTATCAGGGTGATAACTTTCGCCAGATAAGTGAACACCTGACGTTTTAGGTGCAGCTGTTGCACCCACAGTTACGACAGGCCCCGTACCGGATTCGCCAGCGTAAACCGAACCTGTGGCAGTATGTGAGCCCTTGGGGGGCGGCAAGGGGAACTCACTAACCAGCATTGATGGCTCATCTGATTCCGAAGATATTTTGTTCGTGCTATTGTCATGAATGTGCATTTTTTCCAATTTTTTATTTAGGGACGCCATTGGGTCGTTGGGCCCGGATGGGGACTGGATTGGATCGTTGGTGTCGGATGGGGAATAGTTAACTAGCCCACGGGGAACCTCATGTGGACTGTCCGGGGGGCTGACGGGATTCGGATTTCGGTTATACATAAAATTTTCAAAATTTTCAGTGGACATTGAAAACTTACCTGGGGCCGCATTGGTATTCAGAATGGACAGTAGGCTATCATTCCTGGTTTGATTGGATGGAGTTTGGTCTCTGTTGTCCGGATTATTTCTAATAGTTTTGTTTATATTTATATTTTCAAAGGATTCTTTATTTTCCATTATGGGGAGGAGGGCGGACCCTATTAGGGATGGATTGGGTGGAAAGTTTGGGCTCGTTGAAATTACGGGGGTTGCTACCCCGGGGGGGAGACGTGAGACGCCGCGAGTGAGCGCTCCTGATTGGATTGTGGATTTTTCCGGATTTCTTGAAATAGTGTTGGTAGAGGAAACTTCAGCATTTCTCGTGGGCTTATCGATCATTGCTGCCAGATATTTTAGTAGGCGTTGGTTGTTACCGATGGGCGGGATAACAAACCCATTTTTGGTGAGGATACCCGTGACTAAATAAAATAATTTGGAAGAGATTGGTGGGAGCTTAATGTTGTCAATGGCATTGTAATTTTTGTCGGCAATGATGGCCTCAATATTAGTGAAGTTTGAACGTGCCGGTATAAACCTGTTGAGGTTGTAGGTTACTTCCTTGAGCTCGTTGAGGGTGTTTAAAATATTTTGACTCGGAGCCGGTATCTCTTGGCATTTACTTAGTAGCGAGTTAAGGACCCCCAGTAGGACTTCCGGGGTGACAAAGCAGAGAAATTTATAAATAAATCGCTCCGTAGGGAGCCCAATAAGATTGGGCCCCTTAGTCAGGAAACGAGGCCACTCTCTGAGGTCGTTGTTTTTGGTTAGCGAGTCTAAGTTGGTTTCCGAAAATTTATGTGGCAACGATTTATTTAGAATTTCGAGAATTACGTCATCGATTTTTTTTGCGGTCTGATTGTTTGTTTTGTGGTTTCTTATGTTTCTAATATTATTTTGGAGGGTATTGGCAATGTGATCCTCGGGGGACATGATCGGATTGATCGGATTGGTCGGATTGACCGGATCTACCGGCTTGACAGGATTGGCCGGATCGGGCAGGTTGGGGTGTTCAACCGGGAGGATAGGATTTGACCGAGATGCTTGACTGAGGTTCGATGCATCTGCCGTATATAGCGAGCTTGGTGAGATATCCGGGGTATACGGAGACGGTTGAGGAACCGGAATTGTCGGATATGACGGACAGGTTGAGGGTGGATTCGTAGAGATTGCTCTGGATGGGAATAGAGGGTTGGGAACTTTCTTAGTTTTAGCGGGAGAATTTATCCGGATGGTAATATCTTTATTTCTCCGTTTGCGGGCTGGATTGGTAGATATGGGAGTTTTCTTATTTTTGTTAAGGCGGGGGGCAGTATTTTTCGTATTTTTAAGGCAGGGTTTGACGGGGTTTCCTATGAGAAATTGATCAGATTGCGGACTGGATTTGTCCGACTTGCTGTTTTTGTTATTTTTAATTTTGGGTTCGAAGATGTCAAAGAGCTTTGTGGGGCCAATTTCGCCGCTTGCAGTTTGACTGCGAGTTCTATGGAGCGGGGCTTTAAGGCGAGGGGGGGGTGGAGGAGTGGGCTTGTTACCTGAGTTAGCCGGGGTGTGTTGAATAATGGTCAGGTCTAGCTCACTGCATTCGGGTGTTATATTGATAGCGGATGCTGTGCTGGGGCGGGAGATGTCGGGGGGAAAATCGAGTCCGAGTTTAGCATTATTTGACGTCGGGACGAGAGTATCGATTTTGGGAATTATATCGGATTCGCCCTCGGATGAGAATAATATTGTTACTGAGTTGGATAAGGAGGTTGGGGGAGATTCGGAGTCCGAGTTAGCAGCAAGTTGGCCTTCCTCTGAGAGGACTATTCCTTCGGATGAATAGTTCAGGCTGTTCTCCGGTAGAGAAAAATAGGGGGACGTTTTACTCGTTCCAGGGATGATGTTGGAGAGCGGGTTGTGGCAGTGGGAGGCCGCCTTGTATTTCGGCTCGGTATGTGATAAACTGGAATCCGCTACCGGATTAGTTTTGGGATCCGATTCGGAGCTTATTTTCGGATCCGGTTTGGATTTTATTTCCGGATCAGGTTCGGATTCAGAAAAGAACTGAGTACCCAGGATATTTAGGAAGTTAAATGCGAATCTCTGGATTGGTTTGCCGCCTTCGACATGGGCGTCAGGGAGTGGAGTTATAGAGGTTTTTGGTGTTTTATTAATAATCATGGCCTGTTGCGATGGCGCATCGGTTTTTTGTGCTTCTTGAATTCCGTCCATTCGGATGTCCTCTTCAAGGTGGACTGGATCCACTGCGCGACTGATGGGGGAGCCTTTGAGTATAGCTTTTTCAAAGCTGTCAAGTTCATGCGAGATTGGTTCGTAAGCCTCGTCGTCGTCAGTGATATTGCTTAAATTTACGTTTTGTGTGTAGTTTTTTGGTTTGGATTTTTGGTTAAATTTACTAGGAAAATTAGTGGGAAGACTTCCGATAGGAGGAAAGAAACATTTAAACAAAAAAACAAAAAAGGAAAATTCCACGCTAGAAAGTCTCTCGCCGGAAATGTCACCCGCCAGACATCTCCTGCCAGACGCCGAATATTATTCGTTAAATATTTTTAAACAATACTCGTCAAAAAACGTCAAAAGAACGTCCTCCGCCAGAAGACGTCCTCCGCCAGAAGACACCTACCGCAAGGACATCCCCCTTACGTCAGAAACATTTCCCGTCAGACATCCTTCATCACAACCATTCTTCATTAAAAAGTGTGTTTTTCGTCAGAAAAAACGCTCTCCGCTGAACCGGATGGCGATTTTCGACAAGACTTTTTCCCACCAACTATTTACGTAGACCAGGCCAGTGGGTTATTTCTCATTCCAAATGTGTGTAAAGGGGTGTAATTTTAATACGGAAAAGAGACGAGCGAACCTGTTGGTAATCATGGCTTGCTGGTTGGATTTCATGATTTCAATTCTGCCACGCGTGAGGGCGTCGTGCTTTATACGATTAGATCTAAGTTTATCCTTGATGCCGAGGGCATCATTGATGTCGCATCTGACGGGTTCGAAGGCAGGCAGCAGTTCATCGTTAGCCTCAAACAGTTTGTTGGCTATAATGCCGAACCTACTGTTCGAGATAAGCCCGTACTCCAGGGCCACATCCATTTCCGATTGGAGGGACCGGGATAGTTCAGTGAGCCGCTTGAGTTCACGGTCAGCTATTGCGTTGTTGGAGCGTATTTCTTTTTTAACGCTGGTGTGGTCAGAGCAAAGTTTCTTCAGATCCCTATCATTATTTACCCCGAGTACCTCGACATCGTGGAGCCTAGCTCCTTGGTTTTCGATGACAGTGGAAAGGTTAATGAGCTTTTTTCGTGCAGAAAGTTCGTTGTCGAAGGCGACAAAATTGAGCCTTAGATCCCTGTTGCTAACTATTGGGAGTTGGTCGGGGTTGAGATTCAGAAAGCGCAAAATAACACTATATCTTATTCTTCTGGATTCTTTGAGACACGCATTGTCAGAGGTGAATCTAGTAGGAATGGTTAATGACATGCGTTGACTGACGGAACCCTATGTAGACATATTTTGAAAATTTTGAGAAAAAAAGTTCTGAAGAAATTTTGAAGAAAAAAAGTTCTGAAGAAATTCTGAAGAAATTTTGAAGAGAAATTTTGAAAAAAAAATATTGAAAAAAATTGAGAAAAAAAAAACAAATTTTTGAAGAGGAATTTTGAAAATTTTTGAACAATTTTGGGGAAAAAAAAATTTTTTGGAGAGTTTTTGGAGTTTTGCTTGACCATTTGTTTGCGGGCCGATTTTATGGTCAATTTCGCGACTAGTTTTAAATTCTGCAAGAAATCTTGTGACATTTTTATAACTTTAGGCTATTTTAGAGTTTTTCGAATATTTCGACCTACTTATGAATACTTCGGGATTTTTTTCCAGATTTTTTCAGAAACAGAGAATTTTAGGATAGTTTTTGGTGACATTTGGCCATTTCGCAGTGAAGAATTAGTTGTACTTACTTGAAATAGAGATCGGGGTTATCGAGGTATATGTCCTGCATGGTGGGCATGTCCAGCATGGAGTCGTGTTTGCCGTTGTTCGGCGGAATTACAAATTTTTTGCCCCTGCGGTTCAGAATAGTTTTGCATAATTTGTAGTGAACAAAGAAAATTTGCTTCTGCTCGATAGTGGCATCAAAGGCTTTGTTCCTCTTAAGCCATTTCGACGCCTGGAAAGATATTGACGAGGCCAGGTCCTCTATATCGAATTTGAAGGATTTTGGGAACCTTCCTAGTGGAAAATTAATTAGATAGTAACAGAGGTGGGAGTAGGGGGGGGAGAGAGAGAGAGAGGGAGAGGGCTTGGCGTTAAGAAAAAAAATTTTTCAAGCAAAAAAATTTTATAGAAGAAAAAAATTTTGCAAACAGAAGATTTTATACACTGGTTTTTCCATACTTTATGTAATTTTATATGAAATTTTTACATGAATTTTTGCGTGTTTTTACTTTACTACCTTTTTAGACAACAGTTTTTAAAGAGTCGCCGAGTTTTTTAGCAGAAAAGTTTTTCGTAATTTATCGATGCATGTATATATGGTACATTCAGTGATTATTAGCCGCCAAACTAGATTGTATAGGGTTAGTCGGAAAGTCATCTGTCATGACTAAGGTGTTGTTTTATTTTTTCAGAACACATTTTACTCACCCACTGCCGATTCCTGCAGAGCGTCGTTGTAGGTAGAAGTATGATGGGCAGATAGTTCATTACGTAATTTTTCATTCAATTCGCGGTTTTGTCCGCCAAATTTGAATGTATCGAGTGCCTTAGTATATTTCTCCGCAAATTCTTCGCAGGATGGCAGCCATAGCGTCCATTTACGATCGGCGTTGATCGACCACGCTTCGTGTAGGAACGGCAGTAGGGCTATAGTGGTTTTCGGCGCGCTAAGTGAGAGTTTAAAGTGTAGGAAGCGAAAGGCCGTCATCAGGTTGACGATGTCCGTAAACTGCACACTTTTAAATACATATTGGGCCGATAGCTCAGTACTTCTGGACCCGTCGAACTTAATGGTATCAGGGTGGAGCCCATTAGATTCAAAGAGGGCCAGAATGCTTCCTAGTTGTGTTGGTTTAAATTCTACTGAAAATAACTCGTCACGGAACTGCCGACCAGAGCAATCCCTAGGTGCCATGCTAATGAAGAATTCTCGGGGGTATTCATTGTTCGAGACGTGAACGATTGGCAGTTCAATTAATTCGGCGCGAGCGTGATCAAGCGTCCAGGAATCAAGGCCAAACCAATTAAAGATTGGTTTGTAGCCGTTATAGAATTGACCGGCTACAACCCTGGTGTATGGTGTGGTTCTGGTTGACCAATTAGAGGGCCGGTTGTCGGTGGTTCGGTTTCTGGTACGATTGATGCTATACCTGTTTCGCGGCGAGGAACCTCTGTTGGCTCGGGCGTAACGGTTCCCTCTGGATAGAGAGTCTGGGACGCGAGAACCACCTCTCCAAGAGGGAGAGCGTTGATACAGGGGGCTCGCGGCGGAACGGAGAGGTCCTAAAAGAAAATGAGGGTACTTGAATTCATTTTTGGGCCAATCTAGGAGACGCATTGTTGGTTACTGGTGAGAGTCTTGTAACTCGGAGGATTATTTACTTACTAATTTTCGGGGAGATCAGTCTTGGGGGAGAGAGATTCTGGAGGAAATTTTTGGAGGAATTATTGATATTTTGCGAACTTATTTGGAGGGGGCTGTGAGAATATTGGTATTTTGTAGGATTATTATTTTTTTTTGGGGGGGCCGGGAGAAATATTGATATTTTGCAAAATTAT
>SCLE01136555.1:0-15187 GCA_004367955.1 Bathochordaeus stygius | reverse complement strand
ATCGTGTTTTACGATGTCTAGCAAAAAACATCAATTTTTGCGCTAGGGGGTTATAATAAGTAAAGATAACAAATCAACAACGAAGGGGGGTAAGTTACAAAATGTATGAAATAAGTTATTAGTCTAATATTGTTGTGCTAAATGCAATACAATGCAAAAAAACACGATGGTTAACACAATGCACTGTTAAGTTGAAAAAACAGTTGTCAGCAAAATGCATGCTGACCGTAAACGTCATTACGAAATGGTCAGAAATATTTTAAAAACGTGCCCAAGGGATAGAAAGTAAAAGTCACCAAATTTTAGCTTCCTAGCACTTACGGGTCTCGAGATATAGATAAAATGCCGGCCGGGGGGGGGGGGTAGAAAGTTGTTGATTTGGTTAATTATAACTCCTGCAAAGGGTATGCGTGGCTGTTATATAGACGTGATACACGATAGACGGGACAAAGAGCTGGTAAATGGGAAAATCCCTCCCCGATTAGATACTTAGGACCGGGGTTATTAGCCCTTCGCATATTATAGGTGAAAAAAGGTATACAAATGAGTGTGACCGACAATTTATAGTAAAATGTAAATTGTCGGTCATTCAATTTACCTCTGGATTTTAAGAGAATGGGTTCTGGGTCAGTGTTCACATTTCGTAAACATAGTCAAGTACTATAGAAGGATGTCAATCATTGGAAATATTGTATTACCAGCTATTGCAAAACACCCATCATCCGATATTTAACATAACATAGCCGATTGTCGGATGTTGTTTCTGTAAATTACAGTTAATCCTGATCAACCATAACCTGTTATTCCCATATCTTTCAAGATGGAAATCATAGCTAACTCATCAAGTGGTATCCGATTTGCATTCTGCTTCGGGTTTGACATTCTAAAAATCTCTTCTGAAAATCATAACTATATTTCATGTATCTTTCATTAAGCACTGCACTTTGCGTAGGCTTAATCAATATGTTATCGATCGGTTCGTATCATCATTCATTATAATATATGAAGAGTTCTTAGGGTATGTTGAATTTTTATGCCGCGGATTTGTACACGCTTGTTCGAAATCATTATGTCTGAGTTGTGAACTATGTAAAATGTTGGCTCCCAAAAGCTGAGTATTGAATGAGAGATATCTCTCACTGGTAGCAACAGTTTTCGCGAAAAACTGGGGGTGTAGGCAACGGGAACCCCTTTTTAATTCTTATCGATAAAATCGATTATTTTTAAACGGTAATATCTCTTCGCACTAATGTTGAAAATATCTGAAAATTGAGGAGTGCATAGATATTACAGTTCAAAAATAATCAATTTTATCGATAAGAATGAAAAAGGGGTTCCCGTTATGGTTATAAATTTCGCGCTATAATTTTGCCTAGCCAATCTCGCGTCAAACTGGTGATACAATTAGCGCGATAAATTTGCATGGTCAATCTCGCGCCAAACTGGTGATACATTTCGGGATAATTTTCAGCGGGCATTTTTTTTCGAAAAATACATCTTTTCACGGCGACTTTTTTTCCTCACTGATATGATCCAATCCGGAACTGCTCAGATCATTCCGAAACCGGTATAATCCAATCCGAAACTGATACAATCCAAAACAGAACTGATCCCAATCTCATTACAACCTTTCGGATCAGGTTTGTAATAGGACCGTATATTCGGACCCATTATTTCGAAAGTATCTCAAAAATGTCAGAACAAATATATTTCTCGAAAAAAATAGCCCGCAAAAGTTCCCAAAAATATGCTGAAAAATATTCCAGAAAAATGTATGCTGAAAATTATCAGAAAATAAATCCCCAGTTCGCGGCGAGATTGACTATGGTAAATCATCCCGCGAAATGTACACTTGTGTGATGCGAGATTTACTGTCCAAAATTATAGCGTGAAATGTAACAGTTTACCGCGAAATGTATCAGCAAAGATTATACCGCAAAATGTATCAAAGTTTGGCACGAAATTGACTGTGGGAAATTATCGCGCAAAATGTAACACCAGTTTGGCGATAAATTGACTATGGAAAATTGTAGCGCGAAATGTATCAGCAGTTTTTCGCTCTCACTCGACCATATAGTTCGTTTCCTTGTAAGCAATGAAGACCTAGTATTTCTGACTAGGTCTTCGTTCCATTTTACTGACATAAAGACCTAGTTAGTAAATTATGTTGAAAAATAGATTTTGCGGCAAGATGTTGCTATTTTTTCGTAATTTAATGAATTGATCTTTATGGCAGCATGATCCAACTAAGACCTACTATTTTCCTAAAAAATAACCCGGAAGGTTTAAAGTAAATATTTTTTAGCTTCCTTTCCTGTGTATTTGGTAAAATCAGCTCATTTCTTGTGGGCATGTCAATGAAGACCTACTTTTAATGACTATGTCACTGTGCAAAATGTTGTCATAAAGACCCAGTTATTAAATTATGATAAAAATAAGGTTTTCTGTACTGATCTACTTCACCAAGCAAGCAGTAAAGGTAGGGAAAAGACATATAGAGGAAAATGTTCTTTTTTCCAACTCCGAAAAAATAAATTTACTGATGGAATTGATGGAATCAATTCATTAAACATTTTGATTGTTTCTTAATCCAATTTCTACTGAGATATTTATCAAGCTTAAAATTTAACTCGCAAATGTCGAAATAACTATTATATTTTGTAGCTCTTCTTTATCGTGTCTTATAGTTACAAAATATATTATCCACAATAAAAAGGTACTGAATTTCTAAACATTTTCCGACCAACGTTTGCTCAAATAAAGAAAAACAAAATAGAAAAAATTAATTTGTGTGGATGCCGGGAAAGGCTTACACTTGTAGTTAAGAAATACATTATTTGCTGTCAAAAAGTTCGACATTATGGACATTTTCCGTACATCAAAGTGCTCGTATGCACCCCCTCTAACAAATAAAGAAATGTAATTTAAAAAAGTTGATTGTTTCGATTGGCGTAAATTTAATATACACTGGTCGTACACTTTTGTTGTACTTTACTATTTTTAAAAAAACCCCAACAAAACTGTACACTTTAACGAATCGTTACAACAAAATTTATGACGTTAGAAGAACTTGACTATTTTTTTCAGTATTATCATTGAGTCTGGGGTGTATACAAACCAAAAGTTAAAAAGGGCCGTGAAATCCTTAGATGACGAAATTTTCTGCCTGATAGAGGTATGTATTATGTGTAATAGACTAATGTATGTGTATTACCGACTGGTTCTAGAATTATTAATATACCGTATGTTCACTTTGAATTGCTCACGGATCTGAAGAAAAAATCCGCACGAGCAGCCCTCCTCTCTCCCCCTTTAAAACAGTTTAAAGAGACGGGCGAATTGAACATACAGTACATGCAGAGAAGAACGCCTTAACGGGCGTTCCGAATTTCAAAGATTGGCCGAGATAAAATAAAACACGAAAGTAAGCTATCAAGCCATCCAACGGTGCATAGCCAAAAAATATATGATTATTCCGACTCAAGCCATGATAGGAAAGTTTCAAGTCCTAATATGCAATTAATGGTATTTTAAAATGCCTATCACAGGACATTTCAAGCAAAAATAGCTGTTTTATGTAGCATATGCCATTTATAATAAAGTATTTATCATGATATATAGTGCTTCGTCCTATTTGGCAACGCTCTATTTGGAAACACTGTCTAATTTGGAAACGCTTTTTGGCAAAAATTTATATTTATATCGGCAGTCGCCCATTCGCGCCACCCCAACTATTTCGCATCTTGCATTCGTGTCACGTACATTTCTCAAAAAACCATAACAAAAGTGTACACAACCAAAGTGTATGACCAGTGCAATTGTTATGGTAAAAACCATTTCTTTGGTGAAACTATCACACAAAATAACCTCGAAAAATAATTTGGGCTTGATGGTAAAATTTTTCACTTATTCACTAAAAGAGTTAAAGTTGCTCATTTCTGGAAGACTATCGAAAATAAATTTTTTACGAATATGTGGTCTATATAGATAACTCGCAAGCAAAAAATATATGATAGAACATTCCTCCTGCAATTACGCATTTGTATGATTCACTTCATTTTCTCTAAATATAATTGGTGGCGTTCCAAGAACACTTTCCAGTAATAATTAACTTCGTCTTCTGGCATGAAAATAATATCGGCTTTACGGTGGCGATACATCTTTTTCCGAGTGAGAAATTGCGTCACTACTTTTGCCTTAGGACAATGATAAAAATCTTTTACGTTATAGATAGTGCACTTTTTACGACCCACTCCTTTACAAGTAAACCTTTATTTAGGCCAATCATGGAACAGTATGCAGCGATTTGGATAGGATCGTCAAAGCAATCGATTAACAACTAAAATTAATACGTGGAGTTAAAATTTTTGGGGTTATGCATATGGCACAAGGCAGAATCTTCTAAAATCATATTATAGAATATTCGCTATCACATGATTGTTGGCTAGTTCTTTGTGTAGTACTTTGTATGATTTAGGTTCGAAGGCTAATGTCAGCGGCTTTCAGGTTATTCTATTAAATTGTGTTAAACGCTTGATACGGCAAGGTTATGGTTAGGGGTTTGGAACATTTCGATAAAGTACAAGTTCCACGAATACCGTCCGTTCACGTTCATAGCGATAAGATCGATAAGTACAATATTCATTCATGCCATTCATATCCCAAATAACAATAATGCGTGCTTCAATGGTGAAAAATTGAAAGTAAAAAAGATAACCGGAAAAAATTTGCTCAGCCGGCCAAATTTCTGTGGAGTTAGATACCGGCGTAAACAATATAGTGACCAATAAAAATTTCAAAAATTATAATTGGTAACCCTTACAAATACTCATGAACCATATTTTAATGTTGAAAAAAAAAACACCCTCTTAACTACATTTTTCGTATTTTTAAGCATTTTTCCCATAACAAAAGTCATTGGAGGTCATGCTAAGGTACCTGCAAACTACTGAGACTTAAACATGGAGCAATGTGCGCAGTTTACAGATACCTCAAAGGTGTGTCCGGGAAGGTGGGTGGGTCAGAAAATTTTGGGTTGGTAAAGCAACTAACCCTCCAGCGTGTCCCTAAAAAGCTTCGCTCTCAAAGCCCTTAGCCCAGACAGACACACCTTGACATAATTTGGTGTGGCGTATTGTTTGCATTCGGCCCTTATAAACTGGCCCCAACATACGCCCCACCTGCAAGTTCCTTCGTTTTTAGTTAGTTCCTAAGGTACCTGCAAACTACTGAGACTTAAACATGGAGCAATCTGACTACGATATAATACCTCTCCGATGTGTCCCAATATTAGTCCCTATCTTAGTCAGATAATAAAACTTCACGAGTTACTTCAGAACCACTGCTCTAACAAGTCAGCACTTTTATAAGTCACTCAAACTAATAAAACACTGTAACGCGATTCTCACTCTTTTTTATTTACTTAGTTACTATGAACTCCGCAAAGTTAGCAGCTTTATTATTATTGTTAAGGAATTTCATTAACCATCCTCCGTATTTTCCTCTGAGTCCGATCCTTCATTTCCCGCAAAGTCCTCCTCGATCCAGTCTAATCTCTGTTGAATGAGCTGTTCCAGACGTTGGAGTCTTTCAACTTGCAAAATCTTACCTGTAACCGTGATTACATTATCCAGGTCCTCTTCTCCCAGTAGCTTTTGTATTATCGGAAAAACTACACAGGCATAATAGGTAAGTATTACACTTTTTACCTCCGCCAAATTAAGGCACGTCGAGGCTGAATCACATAGACTTTCCAGCATCATTGTTATTTGACGCTTTTCTAATCTCGTGATGTCCATTCTCAACAACATCGTCGTGAGTCTTAGTATCCTCCCATGGAGAACACCCCCCTTCGCACCAAATCTATCAAAGAGACCCGCTAGTCTGTATAGCAATCCTTCGGCAATCATAATTCCAGTTCTGAATTAGTAAATTTAAGTCACTATTCACATGACTAAATATAATTCAGCAGTTACAGTAAAACAGTAATATAAAAATAAAGGCAACATTTTTGCAGTTCAAAAGGCCAAACCGCTCTCTTTTTTTTATATAAAAATAAAACGACTCTTTGACTTAATAAAATAGATTATAAATTAGCAACTTTTTTTTTTTGTTTTTTAAATGAACATTCAATCAGTTCTTGAATACTGGAAAACAAAGAAAATTTACCCACACGAGGATTCACTCTATGTTATAGAAAATCCTTCTGGCTTTCTAAGTTATTGGCAATTACACTATCTCTTAGTCTCGCAGCCGGGGACGAGTCCGTGGCGGCCAAATGCGACCCCACATAAACATTGGGCATATTACTATTTACCGACCATCGTAGGTGCCTGGAGACCGATGCCACATCTATTCCTTCATTTAACATAGTAACACAACAGGATACCCTCCCAGTGTGTTTTCCCGGAATATAATTCATGCCTAATCTGGCCGCCATTCGTGTCACCTGCGCATGCGCTCTACGTCCACTGTCCTCCTTTTCAGATTTAGTGAAAATAAATCCTTCAGTCGGAGCATTAGAATACTTGAACCACCTAACAAGCGCCATGATCGGGCAATCCCAGAATTTCCCTTTAATTTCTGGGAGAATCAGAGATTCTTCCTTTAGCCCCGCTAAAGGTGGCTTTCGATCTCCTCAGCCCTATTTTAAAAAACCTTTTATTATTTCTAGACTCAATTTTTATGTCCTCCCAACTAATCCTGCAACAATCCTTCCATCTGGCCCCACTATAGAACGTGACATAAAGCATAATTGATGCTGCCCTTCTGATGACCGGTGCCTTCTTTAAGCCCGGTTTTTTACTCATAAGTTTTTGATCCATAAATGCATCAATGATTTTAATAAAGTGTAGCCTGTGCCAATAATCAAATGTTACCTCATTTAATATAAAATTACGGTACTTAAAAACTCTTTTAGTGTGAGTTGAGCTAAAATATTCCCAGACATGACTAATCAGCCAGTCTGCTGCTTGAGCACCAGTAATCTCCCCTTCCAGCCTTAATGTATAGCTTGAGTCAAAATATCAACCGCACTTTTAGTCTGCTGATCCTTAATCGACCAAGTTTTCTTTTTTGTGCTAGACTTTGGATATTTAAATTCTACTTTATTTTCCGATTTTTTATTGTCAAACTTACTTCTGAATTTAGCGTTGTTCGCATTTTGATAACTATTTGATTTATTTTTTCCTCTAATGGAGCCTCTTGTTGACGAAGTTGAAGCCATGAAGCCCCTGCCTCTAAAAGACTGTCGGAAACCCTTTCTCTCAGTTTCCACCTTCTTGAAATGAGAACTAGGCACATAGTTGTTAGATAGCGCCTTCCTATGCAGTGCCGAGAACACTTTTGAACTCAAACTTTCTACTCTAAGCATCTTGTCACTGAGCTTTCCTTCTACCTTATGAATTTCTACCATTCGTTTTCGCACTGGACCATTAGCAATTTCCTTCAGGTCCGGCTTTTTGGAGTTCCCCAATAACTTCCGGTCACTATGATTCATGTCGGTAATGTGCAGCACTGGGTTGTGCAAGTCTGTGACCTTATCACCCAGATAGGCTTTATAAGTCATGTCCTCTTCATCACAAGCATCAGCCAGTCTGACCAACAACTTGCATGATGATTCGAAATTTATGGTAGCCTGTTCCTCAATAAGTTGATATCGAATCGGTCTGTAGACGTCTTCAAATCTCTCCTTCTGGGGCATTTTCTTACTAAGGAAACTTGGGGCTGACGACCATTCTTCAAAATAGTTATTTCCCCTTTTGACCACTTTATTTTTCTTAACTTTCCTATCCTTCTTGACAACCCTACTTGCAATAAAACTCCTGCAAGCTTTTTCTTTTTTCTCCCAGTCAGCCCGTATTAGATCAAGTTTTTTCTCAGCTGCCTCCGCCTTTCTCAGGCATTCTGCAGAGGTCAAGGCTTCCGCTCTGTCATCCAGAGCACTACCATTTGGTTTCTTACCTTTGATCAATTGTTCCTTCCTGCTGACTAGTTCCCTTGACAGTGTAACCGTATGTGTAACCGCCAGGAGTTTATCCGCCGCTAGGTCTCTGTCTTTTTCGCAGAATTCCCTCAGCTTCTTGGTTTTTTCATCTTCTAGACTTTCATCATCCTGTTCTTCCGGATAATACAAAATCCTTCCCGCCCTAACATCTGCCGTAACACTCCCTTCTTGTTAACATCCACCAATTTCTTGTGGCTTTCCGCATGGAATTCCAGGATCGCTTCCGTTTGATCTTCCATTCTAAAGATTTTTTGGTTAGACAATTTTACCATACCGATTTTTTTTTATATCTGAAACTCAACTCCTTCCATAAGCAGAAAAAGAAAGAATTTTTTTTTTATTCTTTGAATTCACCATCCTCCGTCATCACCCAGTTCTCATGCTCTGTCGTAAACTCCTCCAATCTCCGGAATTTCTGTCCAAATTCAGGATCACCTTGTGTTTCCCGTCCTTCTAGTAGATAAAGCTCTAGACAGGAGTAGACTTCGACTTTCAGCTTGCAATATATCTCTCTGGCCTCCCATTTCTGGATTTGTTGAATCAGGTTAATAGGAGCAAAAGCTGGTATATCATCTAGTTGATCAAACTGCTGGCTCTCCCATTTAGTTTTTCTGATTTTCTTCTTAAAATTTAGCCAAAGTTCAATAGTCTCTTGTTTTATTACAATCATGCGATCCCTCTTCATCTTGTATTCTTGGAGCTTTTCCATAGTTTTAACGAGATTCATTCTAAATATATTACTGTAATGTCATGGAAACCAACAAGTTTTCACCCACAAACCAATTCGTGTGATGAACTGTCCACTGGAAACAGGTCCAACTTAGAATAGCTCTCCTCTTATTTTCACAAGCTATAAACAGCCGTCTCATGCGAATCTCTATATCCATACTAACTTCATTTAAACTCATTCTGAATTAAATCTTTATCTAAACGTCTCTTTTAAAAGAAATTTTTTTTTAATATGTCTTTTTGTTTTACAGGTTACAAATTAATAAGAAACTAGCTCTGGGTCTCAGATTAAAGGATGCATTCAGCCTTACTCCATCAATGAAGTTTTCTTCTTCCGATGGTATCATCGTGATGGCCGGCATCTGAAACATATCCGCATTAATGACCCTTCTTCGTATTCCCGCAAGTTTGGCATATTCAGCCACCGCAATTGGCCATTCCAGCCATAAGTGACCCAGTAGCACAATTTTACATTCAGCCAAATCCTTCCAAATCTTCCAGAGAACTTTATTTATAAAGTTTTTCGGAGGGAACACAAAAAGAACTTCCTCCATAATATCTTCTTTTTTCAGACCAAAGAAATCCGTTTTCCAAGCTAGACAATCCTCCCTCCAAGAGATAAACTTGTCACATTTAGCATTGTATCTAGTTGCCATGGCATCCACCGAGAATTTTGTTTCTAGGGCCAACTTAATCCTTCTAAAGTTAAATGACGGGATAAATTCTTCATTCCATGAAATAAATCTTGATGCATCATCCGCCAACTGATACTCCGTACCAATCCAGTGAACTCCAAATTCAATGTCATTCACCTCCGCAAACTCAAAAATAGCTATTAAGATTTCATTTAGTCTTCTATTTGAGGTTCCATCATTCTTAAAGCCATAGCAGACCGCCTCGTTATCACAGAAAATAGTAATAGATTTATTTTTTAAATACTCCTTCCAGGCCACAAGAGATGTAAGAATTACAAATGCTTCCTTCTCATGAATCTCCCAACCTTGGACCTTTTTCTGAGAAATAATGTGTATTTTCCTCCGTTTCACCATCATTAAATAATTTCATTCCTGCTGCCGCCTTTGAAGCATCAGTAAAGATTACTGCCCCAATCTGTACCCGATCCTTCTTAAGCCAAGAACTTTTTACCTTCAGAAATTTTTGGTTTTTCCATTTTAACAGCTCCACTCTTAAGTCCTGATCCATCGGCACATATTCTTTGAACTCTCTATTGGCTTCTGTGACCTTCCTGGTCATTTGCCTAATATAGCGTTTCATTTTTCTACAGGCCACTTGAAAGGAAAGCGCTTTCCCCCGAAGAATTTCAATAGTTTTGATATTAATTTTATCTCCATTTTTAACATTCAAAATGCCTTCAATACCTAGCAGAAACTTTACCCATTTCTCTCGAGGCACTGAGATAACCCTTCTCTTGTGTCTAGTTTCATTCCAAGAAATTCCTGCACCTGTCTGGGATTCGTATCACTTTTATCAAGTGAAATAAAACCCCCCGATGCCACTATCAACAGGACTACCAAAAAGCAGTTCTTTGGTACTCCTTCATCATTAATACCACTCTCCCTGTCTAGGAAGAGCCTGTCATCAAGATACAAAGATGCTCTCACCCCAAATACTCTGCCATAATTAATGGCAGACATGTTGACCCGCTGAAAAGCACCAGGCGCCTTCGGAACCCCAAACGGCAGTGCTCTGTATACAAAAAATTTTCCTTCAAATTCAAAACCTGTGAGTTCCCTACTCTCCCTGTTAAGTTTTAGGAGATGAAAACATCGCTTGTCGTCGAGTTTAGTCATGAAATCAAATCTTTCCAGCACGTCAATTATGTTCAAAAGTCCTTCCAGTTTGCAAGGGGTAGAACCCATCTCTGCCAGCTTCAATATGCCCCCGTCATAGCAAAGCCTCGGTTTCGTGTCCATCGAGGCCAGGACCAATTTCGACAGCAACTTGATTTCCTTTTCCGGAACCATAACCAGAGTGCCTGTTTCAAGCCACTTGTTAATGGTTTCAAAAATAAATAATCTATGTTTTTTCCTTAAAGATTGGTTATTGGTTTATTTAATTCTCATAGCAACCCTCGCCGGTTTTTTAATTACCGGAACTTCCTTCGTAGCTTTATACCAATTATCAAAACCGCAGAATTCATTCAAGTTATAGACAACCAGTATATCTTTATTATAGAGTTTTACCCTATTTTGCCACTCAAGTGCTTGATCACGTCGAAGCTTCCTTTCAGTATCCATAGGGAAATCCTCCTCAAATTTCCCAATAATCCCCAAATATTCTTTATGATATTCGGTTCGCGTACCAATCTTGCCATGGTTTCGATAATTTTTTCATTGTGCCGGGTTAGTTGGAATCAAGTTTTCATAGAGATCCACTCCCCTGTGCACATCATTATACGCTATGTGCTTGTTCCAGTCGCCATGCAATTGGTTAATTAAAATTAAATGAATATTCGCGAAATCTGAGTAAATTCCAGCATAAAAATCTTTCATGTCTCTGAAATAAACATCTGCCCAAGAAAAAACTCGTAAGCCTTCGGTAATATCATGGAACTTCTGTAATAGAGTCCAACTAAGTTCACCCATTCTTTATGAAAAAATGGGCCCCTTCTTTTCCCTTCACTATCTATGATAATGCAGTTATTTCTGTTAACTGATCTCACTGCTTTAGGCACCAGTCTTGGTTCATAAAGAAAATCTCTCAGCCATAACCTGTGTTCGCGTTCCATGCAAAAACATCGAATGTCCCCAAAATGTGATGGTCCAGGCAAAATTCCTTCAAAAATTGTATTGCTACATAAACATAACTCCGATTTCCTATCCATACTATCATTTTGTAGCGATAATTCCTTCCAAAACTCAGTCGGTAACTTAATATTTTCCTTTTTACTATTCATTATCACAACCTGAAACAAAACTTAATAGGCTTTTGGAAGAAACAAGCCACCCACCAGAACACCTGGCCAAATACACAAATATTTCAATACTCAGGTAATCAAAGCCACAGCTGCAATCAAGATTTATGCACAACACTTATTTTTCAATAATAAACAATTTCTGATAAAGACAGTTATTTTAATTGGATTCAAGCAATTTCACAAGGCAGGTGGCAGCTTAGTGATTTTATGCACTAATCAGTTTTGAATTTGCAGTAAACTTTAAATTAACAAACGAAAGGCCGCCAAGAGTTGAAACGACATGCAGTTTGTCCATTTGAACCCACAATTCCTTCCAATAAACATCCTTCTTGCTAACTTAAGAATTATTTTATAAATATAACAATGCCCCCTTTCTGATCATACCTTAGAGATCATCGAAGACGAGCCATTGATCTTCTGTGATCAACTCTGTCTCGTCCGTCAGATCCTCTAAGCGATTTTCCTTCCGACTTTCTTCGTGATCTGGATCTGCGCCTGGTGGGAGCATCTGAAACTCCGGAAACTCCTCGTCGAAATCTTCTCCCACTGTTGAGTTCCGACTCAAGGTCACGCATTCGCCGCCTGTGACTTTTTTCGAGCTCGATTTTACTCCCAGAATTAATGACATACTCTTCCTCGTAACGCCGTTTTTCAAGTTCAGCATCCTTCCCTTTCTGCCTACGCGTTTCACCACGTGATTTTTCTCGAGAAATTTCTTGAGTAAGTCCCCGCCTTCGGTCTTTTTCATCCAATTCTTCCTCCGACTCGGTCGTATGACTCCTGATCTTAACCTTCTTTTTTCGCGGGGATAATTCTGAAAAATCCATAAATTTTTTCCTAATCCTCAATTGACTATTATCACTTTGGCTGTATAAATCCCAAACTATTTTACCTGTGGTTATAGATCTGCCTCTTTTGATAGCAACCCCTGAACATAACATATCCTTCTTAACCAATTTGACATTTCGATCCACATTTTCCTTCTCGCCATCCGAATCCGAAGAACAAAGTGACGTTCGCCCAATTCTGACATCGAGTTCATCTTCAATTTTTTCAAGATTTTCTTTGGTCTTTCTCGGGATTTTGTATTTGGCACTAAAAACATCATTAACATCAAATTTCAAGTTCACAGGCTGCACTCGCCTGAATTTACTGTTTTTGTCAAATGACTTCACCAGTTTGGCCTTATCTAACCTGTTGACATCTTCTTCCAAATGGATTGCCGACCACATATTCATCCCTTGCGGAATAAATTCTTCATAGGCCTTTCTTAATTGAGAAAAGAATTCCATATTTGGAGCATCATCCAGAATTTGCCTGACCATGATTCCGTGCTTTGAATTCTCCAGCTTCAGTTCTCGAATAAGTTGATAAAGAGCCACCCCTTTGTGAGTAAAACTCTCCAGGTCCATCCTTCCAAGCTTGGTACCCAACTCAGTACGAATCTGTGCCACCAGGATGTTATATTGATGGGCATTATAGACCACCGCATCTGAAATACCCAGTTCTATGATCTGGTTCCACCAATTATTCAGAAACTGTTCATCTTCCTGCATTCTGATATTTTTCGTCAAAAAATACAGCTCCAACCCAAATCTGGATTGTTTGACTTTATCCCAGGTGGATTTGTCAAACAGATTCTGAAGCAATTTGCCCATAAGTCAAATCATGAATATTAGCATAAATACCTGCCTATAGGATTCCAATGTCATATCCATAAAGACCTTGCGATTTAATCCTTCTTTAGCCTCAGAATTTGCCACTTTATCTTCCAGCTCAAGAATTCTTGCCGTCAGCTTTTTTAATTTAACCTCCGTTGAAAATTCCAGTAACCGAACTTCTAACGCGTCCTCCGCCTTTTTGTGTAGGCCTTCAACCTTTGATTTGAATTCAATGGCTGGTTGTTGCATAGAAACATCCTGTTTAATGGGAGCACCAATTTCGGCAATAACCAACTTTCCTTCTCTGCCTTCAAGCGATGAGGCTAACATGGTGTTGTCATCAAACATGCGGTCTCTTGATTGAATTTTAACCGCCTTCTTGGATTTTCTTTTCTTCTTTTCCAGCTCTAAAAATAAATATTATCTAAGCTTAATTTATCCAGAATCACCTCTAAATTCCTTCAAGGGGATGGAGTCCAGATAATCCTCTGCCAGGTTAGTCGTCTGCGTTTCAACGTTCTTAGTCTCAACCGCTTCCTTCAAAGCCTTAGCTTCCCAATATTCGAAAAGTCCTTCCTCATCTCTTTGAATTCGTACTAAATCTCGTCTCCAGTACTTGTCCATGCGGCCCAAAAATTCTTTCTTTTTTAATCTTGCCGCCTCCGTTGTGAATTTGCCTCCTTCCAGTGATTCGTTCAGGCACTCAATGATCTCAATATATTTTTCAAGATAAGTGGCCCGTAAAACCCCTTGATCTTGAGTTTTCACATTCATCAAAACCAGTGCCAATTTAACCATTTTGGCATGCGATAACTCTGCAGGTGTCATTTCCAATAGTTTCTCGCCTTTCTTCCTTCTAGGGGCCATTTTCCTTCCATTGGTAAATTAATTCCCGATTTCTAAACACAAATTTTAATTTAGAATATTCTATTTAAACTATCAGCAACACCAAATCAACATTAAATCACGTTTAAACACACTGTAATTGATTAACACAGGAATGATTCACTCATGCAATGATTATAGCAAATAACACACAGTAAAAATTTACACCATGCCTTCAGCTATTTTTACCAGAAGCTTTTTCCATGCTGGGAGATATTCATTCTTCAGCCTTGATTTGTACATCACCTTCCGCAACAGGCTTATTTGACTCCAGAGCTCATCCTTCTGAAAGAAAATTTCCCAGTATTCGCAGACTTTGAGAAGTTCAGAATCACTGCTGCTAATCCAGGATCTATGACAGTAGATCTCGTCTGTTGATACTAATTAAATATTATAACTTTTGCCACGAGGGAAACACAATTCTAACCTTCAATTACTTTAAGAAAACTCTGGTAGTCCACCATTCCATTGAAGTATTCTGTCCTTTCGGCACATCAAACGAGACGTCATCATGTTTGAGCCATAATATTCCCCTTTTGACAATCATTCTGAGCCAAATATTTTTTCTTGCCATTTCATCTTCCTTCGTAACACTTGAATCTTTCACTCCTCGCCTGAGGGCTAACGATTTTCTCCATAATTTCCTGTTCATGTCACGAAATGTTAGTGGATATTTATGCCATATATCTTCCTTCACCAAAAAACCTTTAGAAGTAATCTTCCTTCTGGATGCATCCCAATTTTTGAGGTATGAAAACATGGTTTGATCATGACCACTTTCAATCTTTCCCCTAGCTGCATTTGAAATCAGCAATTGGATGTCCTTCTCGGGATTCTTCAAGGTCTTACCAAAAAAAGAGATTTTAACCATTCTTTTTATATTCATGAGATTTAAAATGGTAAAATTACGCAAAATTTTTATTTACGGGGCTTTGGCAGCTCATATATACCATATGCGTGAGATATTCT
>SCLE01135440.1:0-15285 GCA_004367955.1 Bathochordaeus stygius | reverse complement strand
CTCAATTGGCAGAGCGACGGTCTCCAAAACCGTAGGTTGGGGGTTCGATTCCCTCCTGGCCTGCCATTTTTGTCTTCTTCGAGATTAATAGATAGCGAATAAGCATGGCAGATAATATTAAATTAAGTGTCGCAATCATCATGATGGTGGTTGCGATTACTTTGTTTTACACCTACTCAGAGTATTCAACATTACTCAGGGTGCTTGGGCTACTTGCTGTAGCAGGTTTGTCGGTGTTTATTGCATCGAAAACAGCAGTGGGCGCAAATGTATTTGGTTACATTGGTGAAACGCAAACTGAAGTACGCAAAGTGGTTTGGCCTTCACGCCAAGAAACATTGCAAACAACATTGATTGTCTTATTGATGGTGATCTTGGTTGCGTTGATGCTGTGGGCCTTTGACTCGCTATTAGGCTGGGCTGTCCGCTCGCTAATGCTATAAAAGGAAGAGACTGAATATGAGTAAACGCTGGTATGTAATTCAAGCTTTTTCTGGTTATGAAGGTCAAGTAAAACGTTCATTAGAAGAACGAATTACCCGTTTCGGCCTAGAAGAAAAATTTGGCGAAGTTTTAGTTCCAACGGAAGAAGTCGTTGAAATGCGTGAAGGTCAAAAACGCAAAAGTGAACGTAAGTTCTTTCCAGGCTATGTGTTAGTCAGTATGGAAATGGACGATGAAACGTGGCATGTGGTGAACGACATACCACGCGTCCTTCGTTTTATTGGTGGATCAGGCGATCGCCCAGCACCGATTACTGAAGCGGAAGCGAACAATATATTACAACGTGTCCAAGAAGGCGTGGAAAGTCCTCGTCCGAAAGTCTTGTTCGAGCCAGGCGAAGTGATTCGTGTTACTGATGGCCCATTCAATGACTTTACTGGTGTTGTAGAAGAAGTGAATTACGAAAAAAGCAAGATTCGTGTTGAAGTGGTTATTTTTGGCCGTTCAACACCGGTTGAATTAGAATTCAGCCAAGTCGCTAAAGGCTAAAGATAAGTATCCAGCTTAGGCTGGTTTGTAACAGGGGAGCCGAAAGGCGTTTGGACCCATTTAGGAGAGAATGATGGCTAAGAAAATCGATGCCTATATTAAATTGCAAGTGCCAGCAGGCGCTGCAAACCCAAGTCCGCCAGTTGGTCCTGCTCTAGGTCAGCATGGTGTTAATATCATGGAATTCTGTAAAGCGTTTAACGCTAAGACACAAAGCTTGGAATCAGGTTTACCTGTTCCTGTTGTCATTACCGTTTTCAATGATAAAAGCTTCACATTCATCACTAAAACACCACCTGCTTCAATTCTGTTGAAGAAGGCGGCTGGTATTAAAAGTGGTAGTGGACGCCCGAACACAGAAAAAGTCGGCAAAGTAAATCGTGCGCAATTAGAAGAAATTGCAACAACGAAAATGCCTGACTTATCAGCTAACGATATGGACGCAGCTGTGAAAACAATTGCAGGTACAGCACGTAGCATGGGCTTAGACACAGAGGGTGCAGAATAATGGCTAATGTCGGAAAAAGAACACGTGCTTTCCGTGAAAAACTGGAAGCAGGAAAGTTATATGAAATTGATGAAGCATTAAGTTTTGTAAAAGACAATGCATCAGCAAAATTTGTTGAATCAATTGACGTGGCAATCAACCTTGGTGTTGACCCTCGTAAATCAGATCAAGTGGTTCGTAGTTCAACAGTATTACCGAATGGTACGGGTAAAACAGTCCGTGTTGCCGTATTCACGCAAGGCGCTAACGCAGATGCTGCTAAAGAAGCAGGTGCTGATGTAGTTGGTATGGAAGATCTCGCTGAATCAATGAAAGGCGGCGATCTTAACTATGATGTCGTGATTGCATCACCTGACGCAATGCGTGTCGTCGGTACATTAGGTCAAGTACTAGGTCCTCGTGGTCTAATGCCTAACCCGAAAGTGGGTACCGTGTCACCAAACGTTGCTGAAGCTGTGACCAACGCAAAAGCGGGTCAAGTACGTTACCGCACAGACAAAGCGGGTATCATTCATTGCCCAATTGGTAATGCAGGTTTTGAAGTGAGTGCCTTACGTGAGAACTTAATGGCCTTGCTTGATGACTTAAATAAGTTAAAGCCAAGCTCTGCGAAAGGTATTTATCTAAAGAAAATCAGTGTCTCAAGCACAATGGGCGCTGGCTTATTATTAGATAAAGCTTTCTTAGACTAAAGTTTTTAAAAATTTGGACCGCTCGGCCGCTCGTTTATGTGGGGCCGAGTCGTCTAAGACCGTAGGTATGTGAGTTTAATTGGTCATCTTTGGATGATTAGCCTACGCAGACGGGTTCAGCTGCAGAATTATTCAGCGTTGAACACCGTAAATGGTGGAAGAGGAAACTCTTCTTTTGATTAGCAACATCACTATTTTCGAATAGTGAACCTAAGGAGGTAACTTAGGTGGCTCTAAATCTGGAAGGAAAAAAAGCTGTCGTTGCTGAGGTCGCAGAAATAGCGTCTACGGCATACTCTGCAATTGCTGCAGAATACCGTGGACTAACTGTTACTGATATGACGGCGTTACGTGATGCGGCACGTGAACAACATGTTCAAATTCGTGTCATTAGAAATACGTTAGCGCGTCGTGCGGTTGAAGGGACTGATTTCTCTTGCATGCAAGACGGAATGGTAGGACCTTTGGTGTATGGATTCTCTATGGAAGATCCAGGCGCTGTCGCACGTGTCATGAGTGAATTTTCGAAAGAAAACGATCAATTCGAAGTCAAGATGGTGTCATTAGGCGGTGATTTATTACCTTCTTCTGATATTGATAGACTTGCCAAAATGCCTACTAAGGATCAAGCAATTGCGATTCTTATGGGTACGATGAAGGCACCAGTTGGGAAATTGGTTCGTACATTGGTTGCACCGACTAGCAAGATGGTTCGTACTGTCGCGGCTGTTCGCGACGCTAAAGAGGCGGCTTAACAATTCTGTTAGGTTGTTTGTAGTAATTCTGTAAGTTTGAAATAGGAAAAGAAAATGGCTGTATCTAAAGACGATATTTTGGAAGCGATTTCCAATATGACAGTTGTTGAGGTCGTTGATTTGATCGAAGCAATGGAAGAAAAATTTGGCGTAACTGCTGCTGCTCCTGTAGCTGTAGCTGCTGCCGGTGGTGCTGATGCAGGTGGCGCAGCCGCTGCAGAACAGACTGAATTTGATGTTGTAATGTCTAGCTTTGGTGATAACAAAGTTGGCGTCATCAAAGCAGTACGTGCAATCACAGGTCTTGGCTTGAAAGAAGCTAAAGACATGGTTGAAGGCGTACCTGCAACTATTAAAGAAGGTGTTGAAAAAGCCGAAGCTGAAGATGTTGTTAAACAACTAACTGAAGCGGGTGCGGCTGCTGAACTTAAATAAGTTAGCATTCCATCATGGTGCTAAGTTGGCACCATGATAAAGAAACTGGCTGGTGATTTTATCACCGGCCTTTTTCCGTTGCTGGTCAATGAGATTGATTGGCTGACTAAATAATACAAATAGAACAATTCCAACTTAGTACCCAGCTAAGTATGGATGTTTACTCGAGGTGTAATAAATGGCTTATACGTTTACCGAGAAAAAACGGATTCGTAAGGATTTTGGAAAACGACCAAGTGTATTGAGCGTACCAAACTTACTTGCAACCCAGGTTAATTCGTATCAGGACTTTTTACAACACAGCATTGCTGCTGACGATCGCTCGTCAAAAGGCTTACATGCTGCGTTTGATTCTGTCTTCCCAATTAAGAGTCATACCGGTATGGCTGAGCTAAAGTATGTAAGCTATCGCCTCGGTACACCGTCGTTTGACGTTAAAGAATGTCAATTACGTGGCGTGACTTATGCAGCACCGCTACGCGTTAAAATGCGTCTTGTCATTTATGATAAAGATGCCCCTGCAAAATCAAAAGTCGTAAAAGACATTAAAGAGCAGGAAGTTTATATGGGTGAAATCCCATTAATGACCGAGAAAGGTAACTTCGTCATTAATGGTACTGAGCGCGTTATCGTATCTCAGCTTCACCGTTCACCTGGTGTGTTCTTCGATAGTGATCGGGGTAAAACACATTCATCAGGTAAGATTTTATTCAATGCCCGCGTCATTCCTTACCGTGGTTCATGGTTAGATTTCGAATTCGATCCGAAAGATTCAGTTTTCGTTCGTATCGATCGCCGTCGTAAATTACCGGCGTCAATTCTATTGCGCGCATTGGAATACAGTAACGAGCAAATCCTTGATATGTTCTTTGATCGTGAGACATTCACGAAGAACAAAAAAGGTGATAGTTACCAACTAGATTTCATCCCTCAACGTCTACGTGGCCAAACAGTGCCTTTCGAAATTACCGATCCTAAAGGTGATGTGATTGTTGAAGCTGATCGGCAAGTGACAGGTCGCCATATCCGTAAAATGGAAAAAGCAGGCATGTCGACATTGACAGTACCCGCTACTTACCTGATTGGTAAAGTCGTTGCTAAAGACATGATGGACACAGATACCGGTGAGTTATTTGTCTCTGCGAATGATGAAATTACCGAAGAAACGCTAGAAACATTCGAGCGCATGGGCGTTAAAACACTTGAAACTATCTACTCAAATGATTTAGATAGTGGTCCATACATGTCAGACACATTACGTCTGGATGAAACAACGACAGCGTCAGAAGCGAAGATCGAAATTTATCGTATGATGCGTCCGGGTGAGCCACCAACAGTTGAATCTTCAGCAAACTTGTTTAACAACCTATTCTTCACCAGCGAACGTTATGATTTATCTGGTGTAGGCCGAATGAAATTCAACCGTCGTTTAGGCCGTGAAGAAATGGAAGGCGAAGGTATTCTGTCAAATGACGATATCGTTGCAGTCTTAAAAGAACTGATTGGCATTCGTAATGGCCATGGTGTCGTGGATGATATCGATCATCTAGGTAACCGTCGTGTACGTAGTGTCGGTGAAATGGCAGAAAATCAATTCCGCGTTGGTTTAGTACGTGTTGAACGTGCAGTTCGTGAACGCTTGAGTATTGCAGAATCTGAAGGCTTAATGCCCCAACAATTGATTAATGCGAAACCGGTTGCAGCTGCGATTAAAGAGTTCTTCGGTTCAAGCCAATTGTCACAGTTTATGGATCAAAATAATCCATTATCTGAAGTGACACATAAACGTCGTGTTTCTGCGTTAGGCCCAGGTGGTTTAACACGTGAACGCGCCGGCTTTGAAGTGCGTGACGTACATCCAACGCATTACGGTCGTGTTTGTCCAATCGAAACACCAGAGGGTCCAAACATTGGTTTGATCAACTCTTTGGCTGTTTATGCACGAACAAATGAATATGGCTTTATTGAAACACCTTACCGTAAGGTTGTGGATGGTAAAGCAACATTAGATATTGAGTACTTATCTGCGATTGACGAGGGCGAATATAAAATTGCCCAAGCAACAATCAATCTGGATAAGAAAGGTGCTATCCAAGATAACTTAGTACCATGTCGTTATAAGAATGAATTCTCATTGATGCCAGCTGATCAAGTGCAATATATGGACGTGTCACCACGCCAAGTTGTATCTATTGCGGCCTCTTTGATTCCATTCCTAGAGCATGATGATGCTAACCGTGCCTTGATGGGCTCGAACATGCAACGCCAAGCTGTCCCAACACTACGCGCTGAGAAGCCGATTGTGGGTACCGGTATGGAACGTGCGGTAGCGAAAGATTCAGGTGTTATGGTCACAGCAAAACGTGGTGGTACGGTTGACTCTGTTGATGCAAGCCGTATTGTTATTCGTGTTAATGACGCTGAAGCAGATGATGCTGATTCTGGTGTAGATATCTACACATTGATTAAATACGCACGCTCAAACCAAAGCACCTGTATTAATCAAACACCGTTAGTTAAACCAGGCGACGTGATTGCGAAAGGCGATGTATTAGCCGATGGTCCATCAACGGACAAAGGTGAGTTGGCATTAGGTCAAAACATCTTGATCGCATTCATGCCGTGGAATGGTTACAACTATGAGGATTCAATTCTCGTATCAGAACGTGTTGTTGAAGAAGATCGTTTTACAACAATTCATATTCAAGAACTGAACTGTTTAGCGCGTGATACTAAATTAGGCACAGAGGAAATCACCAGTGATATTCCGAATGTCAGTGAGAGTGCACTATCTAAATTAGATGAATCAGGCATTGTCTATGTCGGTGCTGAAGTTCAGCCGGGTGATATTTTGGTCGGTAAAGTGACACCAAAAGGTGAGTCACAATTAACACCAGAAGAAAAATTACTCCGTGCTATCTTTGGTGAAAAAGCAGCGGACGTGAAAGATTCATCATTGCGTGTACCATCGAGCACATTTGGTACTGTTATTGATGTTCAAGTCTTCACACGTGATGGTGTCGACAAAGACGAACGTGCTTTATCGATTGAAAAATCAGAGCTTGAAAAAGTACGTGCTGACTTAAAAGATCAACATCGTATTATTGTTGATGACGTTTTTGCCCGTCTTGAAAAAGCATTGAATGGCAAAGTCGTCAAAAAAGGTCCTGACTTGAAGAAGGGCGATAAAGTCACTAAAGCGTATCTGAAGAAATTAGAGCATGCTCAATGGTTCGAGCTCAACATGGAATCAGAAGCATTAAATGCACAACTTGAAAATGCCCAAGAGCAGATCAAACAATACCGTCAAGATATGGATGATCAGTTTGAAGTTAAGAAGCAAAAACTCATTTCAGGCCATGATTTAGCACCTGGCGTCCAACGCATGGTTAAAGTTTTCTTAGCAGTTAAACGACGCATCCAACCAGGTGATAAAATGGCGGGTCGTCACGGTAACAAAGGTGTTATCTCAAACATCGTTCCTGTTGAAGACATGCCTTATACCCAAGATGGTCGTCCTGTTGATATCGTCCTTAACCCACTGGGTGTACCATCAAGGATGAACATTGGTCAGGTCTTGGAAATCCACTTAGGTTGGGCTGCTAAAGGCTTGGGCTACAAGATTGCTGATATGTTAGAACAGCAAAAAGAAGTAGCAGAACTAAGAGAATTCTTAGGCAAGGTATACAACACGAGCGGTAAACAAGAAGACTTAGATTCATTGAGTGATGATGAAATCTTTGAACTCGCGGGCAACTTGAAACAAGGTGTGCCAATGGCAACACCGGTATTTGATGGCGCACAAGAAAGCGAAATCAAAGACATGTTAGAACTTGCCGGTTTACCACGCAGTGGACAAGCAACCTTATTAGATGGACGCACAGGTGATGCATTTGAACGTCCAGTGACTGTGGGCTACATGCACATGTTGAAACTGAATCATTTGGTTGATGACAAAATGCATGCACGTTCTACGGGTCCTTATAGCTTAGTAACGCAGCAACCGTTAGGTGGTAAAGCACAATTCGGTGGACAACGTTTCGGTGAGATGGAGGTCTGGGCACTACAAGCTTACGGTGCTGCATATACCTTACAAGAAATGTTGACCGTGAAATCGGATGATGTAAACGGCCGTACAAGAATCTATAAAAATATTGTGGATGGTGATTATCAGATGGATGCAGGTATGCCTGAATCCTTCAAAGTATTAACACGTGAGATTCGTTCTCTCGGTATTGATATTGACTTAGTCAACGACTAAGCCAGCAACAAGACCAACAATACTGATAATCAAACTATTTGTCGTTAAACGACAGCGGAGAAAGAAAAATGAAAGATTTGCTTAATCTGTTAAAGCAACAATCTCAAACTGAAGAGTTCGATGCCATCCGAATTGCATTGGCCTCGCCAAAAATGGTGCGTTCTTGGTCATTTGGTGAAGTGAAAAAGCCAGAAACGATCAACTACAGAACCTTTAAGCCAGAACGTGAAGGCTTATTCTGTTGTAAGATTTTTGGCCCAGTCAAAGATTACGAATGCCTGTGTGGTAAATACAAACGTCTAAAACACCGCGGTGTTATTTGTGAAAAATGTGGTGTTGAAGTCACGATTGCAAAAGTACGTCGTGAACGTATGGCGCATATTGAACTAGCGAGCCCAGTGGCTCACATTTGGTTCCTAAAATCGTTACCATCACGTATTTCATTATTCTTAGATATGACACTGCGTGATTTGGAGCGTGTGCTGTATTTCGAAGCATTTATTGTTGTCGATCCAGGTATGACTCCACTTGAGAAAGGTCAGCTTCTTTCTGATGAGACCTACTTGAATGTCGTGGAAGAATATGGCGATGAGTTCGATGCCAGAATGGGTGCCGAAGCGGTTCAAGAGTTGCTGCGTAGCATTGATGTTGCCAAAGAAATTGAAGTTATTCGTGAAGATATCGATGGCACTAATTCAGAAACAAAAATTAAGAAGTTAACAAAACGTCTTAAATTAATGGAAGCTTTCCTAGAATCAGGTAACAAGCCTGAATGGATGGTGATGGAAGTGCTACCTGTACTACCACCTGATTTACGTCCATTAGTCCCATTAGATGGCGGCCGTTTTGCAACATCTGACTTAAACGATTTATACCGTCGTGTTATTAACCGTAACAACCGTTTAAAACGTCTATTAGATTTAAGCGCACCAGATATCATCGTCCGAAATGAAAAACGGATGTTACAAGAATCTGTTGATGCCTTATTAGATAATGGCCGTCGTGGTCGTGCGATTACCGGTACTAACCGGATGCCATTGAAATCATTGGCTGACATGATCAAAGGTAAGCAAGGTCGTTTCCGTCAAAACTTATTAGGTAAGCGTGTCGACTACTCTGGTCGTTCAGTTATCGTAGTAGGACCGTACTTAAAACTACACCAATGTGGTTTACCGAAGAAAATGGCGTTAGAGCTTTTCAAACCATTTATCTACGGTAAATTAGAGCGTGCAGGTTTAGCGACAACGATTAAAGCCGCTAAGAAAATGGTTGAACGTGAAGGATCGGAAGTATGGGACATCTTAGAAGATGTCATCCGCGAACATCCCATCATGCTTAACCGTGCACCAACATTGCATAGATTAGGTATCCAAGCATTTGAACCATTATTGATTGAAGGTAAAGCGATTCAGCTTCACCCATTAGTCTGTAGTGCATTTAATGCCGATTTCGATGGTGACCAAATGGCGGTACACGTACCGTTGTCATTGGAAGCACAATTAGAAGCACGTTCATTGATGATGGCGACAAACAATATCTTGTCTCCAGCCAATGGTGAGCCAGTCATTATTCCTTCACAAGACGTGGTACTCGGTTTGTACTACATGTCTCGTGAATTAGTGAATGCAAAAGGTGAAGGTATCCGCTTCGCTGATATTGCTGAATTAAAACGGGCTTATGACAATAATGAAGTGTCATTACACGCTAAAATTACAGTGCGTATTGATGAAACTGATGTGACATTGCCAGAGCCAGAGCAAAACCGTCGTATCCGCGTTGAAACAACAGTGGGTCGTGCAATACTGTTTAGTATTGTACCGAAAGGCCTACCGTTCTCAGTGATTGACCGAACAATGTCTAAGAAAGCGATTGGTGATTTAGTTAATATTTCATACCGTCGTTTGGGCTTGAAAGATACCGTTATTTTTGCTGACCAATTGATGTACATGGGCTTCACGCAAGCGACTAAATCTGGTGCATCAGTTGGTGTCGATGATATGGCGATACCTGAAAGTAAAGCAGAAATCTTAGCGGCTGCAGAAGCTGAAGTTGAAGAAATTGCATTGCAGTATGCATCTGGTTTGGTGACAGATGGTGAGCGTTATAACAAGATCATCGATATCTGGTCTCGTACCAATGACCAAATTGCTAAAGCGATGATGGATGGTTTGGGTTCTGAAACAGTGACCAACGCTGAAGGTAAAGATGTTGAACAGCAGTCAATGAACTCTATCTACATGATGGCAGATTCAGGAGCGCGTGGTTCAGCGGCACAGATTCGTCAGTTAGCGGGTATGCGTGGTTTGATGGCAAAACCAGATGGTTCTATCATTGAAACACCTATCACAGCGAACTTCCGTGAAGGGCTTGACGTACTTCAGTACTTTATTTCGACGCATGGTGCTCGTAAAGGTCTAGCTGATACGGCATTGAAAACAGCGAACTCAGGTTACCTAACACGTCGTTTAGTGGATGTGGCACAAGATCTAGTCGTTGTTGAAGAAGACTGTGGTACTAAAAATGGTATCAGCATGACCCCCATTATTGATGGTGGTGATGTTGTTGAGCCATTAGGTGAACGGGTACTTGGCCGTGTTATTGCTGAAGACGTTATGACGACGGATGGCAAAAACATTGTCTTAGAAGCCGGTGTTTTAATGGACGAAAACATGGTGTCATTACTCGAAGAAAAGGGTATTGATGAAGTGGTTGTGCGTTCAGCAATTACCTGTGAATCACGCTATGGTGTTTGTTCAGCATGTTACGGACGCGATTTAGGTCGTGGACATCGTATCAATGTCGGTGAAGCAGTGGGTGTTATAGCGGCACAATCAATCGGTGAGCCAGGTACACAGTTAACAATGCGTACCTTCCATATTGGTGGTGCGGCATCAAGAACAGCAGCAGATAACTCTGTTGCACTGAAGTTCAAAGGTAATATCCGTTTCCACAACATTAAGCATGTACAAAATGCCAGTGGTAAATTTATCGCAGTATCACGTTCAGGTGAGTTACATCTGATTGATGAAAATGGCCGTGAGCGTGAACGTTATAAGATTCCATACGGTGCTGAAATTTCAGTAGCTGATAATGAAGCGGTCGATTCTGGTCAAGTGGTTGCAACATGGGATCCGCATACGCATCCTGTTGTAACGGAAATGGCTGGTAAAGTAGAAATCAAAGACTTGGTAGAAGGTGTTACAGTCGATAAGCAAGTCGATGAAGTGACGGGCTTAACCAGTTTGATTGTGCGAGATCCGAAGCAGCGTAGCAGCGCTGCAAAAGATATGCGTCCAATGGTTAAACTAGTTGATGAAAAAGGCGGAGACGTCTTTATCGTTGGAACTGATATCCCAGCACAATACTTCTTACCAGGGGGTGCGATTGTACGTGTAACAGATGGCGCCGATGTTAGCATTGGTGATGTATTAGCACGTATTCCTCAAGAAAGTAGTAAAACCCGTGATATCACTGGTGGTTTACCACGTGTTGCTGACTTATTCGAAGCACGTAAGCCAAAAGATCCAGCTTTGATGGCGGAAATTTCAGGCACAATTAGCTTTGGTAAAGAAACCAAGGGTAAACAACGTCTGATTATTACGCCGAAAGAAGGCGATACGCATGAAGAGTTGATTCCAAAATGGCGTCATGTTGCGGTCTTTGAAGGTGAGCATATCGAGAAAGGTGAGATGTTGGTTGATGGACCTGAAGATCCACATGATATCTTGCGCCTGAAAGGGGTACTAGCATTAGCCAATTACATGTCGAGTGAAGTACAGGAAGTGTACCGCTTACAAGGTGTAAAAATTAATGATAAACATATCGAAGTCATTGTTCGTCAAATGCTTCGTAAAGTTGAAATTAATGATGCGGGTGAAACCAAGTTCTTGAAAGGTGAACAAATCGATCATGATCGTTTACTTGATGCGAATGATGAAGCAACAGCTGGTGAAAAATTACCAGCAACGTATAGTCATATGTTGTTAGGTATCACCAAAGCATCATTAGCGACTGACTCATTTATTTCTGCTGCTTCGTTCCAAGAAACAACGCGCGTTCTAACAGATGCGGCAGTGACTGGAAAACGCGATCCATTACGTGGTCTAAAAGAAAACGTTATTGTGGGTCGTTTGATTCCAGCAGGAACAGGCTTGGCATATCATAAAGAACGCCAGCGCCGAAAGAATGAAGGTCAAGAACCAGTTGCTGCGGTTGAAAAACCAAAAGCAGTTGTTGATGCTGACGTTGTAGCGGTAACTGAAGACGAAAGCGCATAAAAAGAGTCTTGACTCGAGAGTATAGAAGAGAGTAAAATTCTTCTTTTTTATCGGGGACCCTTTACGGCCCCCGTTTTCATCAGCTGGTAATACGAGAATAACAGTATCGTAGACTACCATCTGTTTTTATTTGTTTTAAGGCTGTATTTTACATGGCAACAATTAATCAATTGGTTCGTAAACCAAGATTGAAACAAAAGAAAAAGAACAACGTACCTGCATTACAAGCATGTCCACAACGTCGTGGTGTTTGCACACGTGTTTACACGACAACACCTAAAAAGCCTAACTCAGCAATGCGTAAAGTCGCCCGTGTTCGTTTAACGAATAGCTTTGAAGTGACATCGTATATTGGTGGTGAAGGTCATAATCTACAAGAGCACTCGGTCGTATTGATTCGTGGTGGTCGTGTTAAAGATTTACCGGGTGTACGTTATCACACAGTTCGTGGTGCATTAGATACTTCTGGTGTGGCGGAACGTCGTCAAGGTCGTTCTAAGTACGGCGCTAAGCGTCCGAAAAATTAAGCGTCATTAAGACTGTATCGAATTCAAAGATTAGGAAAGACAGATGCCAAGAAGAAGGGTAGTTGCCAAACGTGAAGTATTGCCAGATCCAAAGTTTTCAAACATTGGATTAGCTAAATTCATTAACGTCATCATGAAAGATGGCAAAAAATCAGTTGCTGAAAAAATCGCATACGATGCACTAGATTCTGTTGCAGAATCTAAATCAGCAGATGGCTTAGCGGTATTCCAACAAGCACTTGAAAACATCAGCCCGATGGTTGAAGTGAAATCACGTCGCGTGGGTGGTGCAACATACCAAGTGCCTGTTGAAGTACGTGCAGAGCGTCGTACAGCTTTAGCAATGCGTTGGTTAGCTGAAGCAGCACGTAATCGTGGTGAGAAATCAATGGCGATGCGTTTAGCGGGCGAATTAACAGATGCTTTTGATGGTAAAGGTACGGCTGTTAAGAAGAAAGAAGATACACATAGAATGGCAGAAGCAAACAAGGCGTTTTCTCACTTCCGTTTTTAAGTTTTATCTGCGCCTTAAGTTCTTTTGGATTGAAGGCGCAGCGTTCGACCAGTTACATAGTAAGTTACACCTGTTCTTTAACAATTATTTATTAACTATAGAGTACCGATAGTGGCACGAAGCACACCTATAAATCGATACCGTAATATCGGCATCATGGCGCATATCGACGCGGGTAAAACCACGACGACTGAGCGCGTGCTGTTTTATACGGGCATATCGCACAAAATAGGTGAAGTGCATGATGGCGCTGCCACGATGGACTGGATGGAACAAGAGCAAGAACGTGGTATTACCATTACGTCGGCTGCAACGACTTGTTTCTGGTCGGGCATGGATAAACAATATCCAGAGCACCGTATCAATATTATTGATACCCCAGGCCACGTTGATTTCACAATTGAAGTCGAACGTTCATTACGCGTACTCGATGGTGCAGCAGCTGTATTTTGCGCAGTGGGTGGTGTAGAACCTCAATCCGAAACTGTCTGGCGCCAAGCTAATAAATATCATGTCCCAAGAATGGCTTTCGTCAATAAGATGGATCGGTCAGGGGCTAATTTCCTGCGAGTTATAGAACAAATCAAAGAGCGCTTAGGCGCAAACCCCGTTCCAATGCAATTACCTATCGGTGCTGAAGAAAGCTTCGAAGGCGTGGTTGATCTCGTTCGTATGAAAGCGATCTACTGGAGCGAAGACGATATGGGTGCCACCTACGAAGCAAGAGATATTGCTTCAGACATGCTTGAAGAGTGTGAATCATATCGTGAACAAATGGTTGAAGCAGCAGCTGAAGCCAATGAAGAATTAATGGATAAATACCTCGAGAGTGGTGAATTATCCGAACAAGATATTAAAACAGGCATTCGCCTACAAACACTCGCCAACCAGATCGTTCCCGCATTTTGTGGTTCAGCTTTTAAAAATAAAGGCGTGCAAGCAATGTTGGATGCGGTGATCGAATATATGCCGTCACCAGAAGATGTGCCGGCCATTAATGGCATGATTGACGAAGATGAAACAGCAGAGCGTCATGCTGATGATAATGAACCTTTCGCATCGTTAGCATTTAAAATTGCAACCGACCCATTTGTAGGGACACTGACATTCTTTAGAGTTTACTCAGGCGTGTTAAAGACAGGCGATGCTGTTTTTAATCCAGTCAAAGGCAAAAAAGAAAGAATTGGTCGTTTAGTCCAAATGCACAGTAACTCGCGTGAAGAAATAACCGAAGTGCGGGCGGGCGATATTGCAGCAGCGATTGGACTAAAAGACACCACAACGGGTGACACATTGTGTAACCCTGATAATCAGATCACATTAGAGCGTATGGAGTTTCCAGAACCGGTTATTTCGGTCGCAATCGAACCAAGAACAAAAGCGGATCAAGAGAAGATGAGTATTGCGCTAGGTAAGCTAGCAAAAGAAGATCCTTCCTTCCGAGTTTCGACTGATGAAGAGTCTGCACAAACTATCATTGCGGGCATGGGTGAATTACATCTCGATATCATCGTAGACCGCTTAAAACGTGAGTTTACAGTGGATGCGAATGTCGGTGCGCCACAAGTGGCATATCGTGAATCTATTCGTAAAACAGTCGAGGCTGAAGGCAAATTTGTGCGCCAATCTGGTGGCCGTGGTCAGTATGGCCATGTTTGGTTACGCTTAGAACCACAAGCATCAGGTACGGGCTATGCCTTTGAAAATGCGACTGTTGGCGGATCGGTGCCAAAAGAATACATTTCTTCTGTAGATAAGGGTATACAAGAGCAGATGAAAAATGGTGTAATAGCCGGCTACCCAGTAGAAGATGTCAAGGTGGTTTTATTCGACGGGTCCTATCATGATGTGGACTCGAATGAAATGGCGTTTAAGGTTGCTGGATCGCTTGGGTTTAGAAATGGGGCGCTTGAAGCAGACCCTGCTCTACTTGAGCCAATGATGAAAATCGAGGTGGTAACACCAGAAGAATACATGGGTGATGTGATGGGAGACCTGAATCGTCGCCGTGGCATAGTTGGTGGGATGGATGATGCCCCCAGCGGTAAAATTATTAGTGCTGAAGTGCCATTAGCTGAGATGTTTGGCTATGCAACTGATTTACGTTCTGCAACGCAGGGTCGAGCAACCTACTCAATGGAGTTTGCTCAATATGCAGAAACACCTAACAACGTGGCCGATGCGGTCATTAGTAAAACAAGATAACGAATATAGTTAAGTGAGGTAGACGAAAGATGTCCAAGGAAAAATTTGAAAGAACGAAACCACATGTCAATGTGGGCACGATTGGTCACGTAGATCACGGTAAGACTACATTGACAGC
>SCLE01134326.1:0-55182 GCA_004367955.1 Bathochordaeus stygius | reverse complement strand
TTTCATTGCAGAATCTCCTGCGTATAGGTTACGAGAAAATTCTACTTTTGACTTCCGCTAATTTTCGGGGGGATTACCATCACCCTAACTTTGCCAGAGGGCTTTCACCCAAGAACTCGGGCATTAGCCGATGAATGACAACAACAAGTAGATTCACCTGAAAATATAATAGACATGGCTTTGAACTACTTTAATCAGCAGCCCTTTTATTACACCCTCACACCACCGCCGTTAAATGGCGACACAGTTGATAGTTTTTTATTCGAAAGCGGTAAGGGTTTTTGTGAGCATTACGCTGCTAGTTTTACAGGATTAATGCGTGCGGCCGGTATTCCAACTCGTGTCGTCACAGGTTATCAAGGGGGTGAAATAAACCCTGTTGATGGTTATTTAGTCATCCGACAGCATGATGCACATGCTTGGACAGAGGTGTGGCTCTCCGGGCGAGGTTGGATTCGTATTGATCCTACTGCTGCTGTTTCGCCCGATCGCATTGATTTCGGGATATCGGAATTTTTACCCTACACAATGCGTGCCCCGTTGTTTTTTGCTCAAAGTGAGCAGCTGATTAATATATGGCAATAATTGGGATGCGGCCAATAACGCTTGGAATCGCTCTATTCTTGCTTATGGGCCAGAGTTACAAAAGTCATTTTTATCAAAACTAGGCATGATTAATCCCAGTTGGCAAAGTATGGCTATCACGTTGTTTAGTGCTTTTAGCCTGATTTTACTCATTACGTCTGCTGTATTACTTTACCCACGACGGGAGCCTGATCTTCTTGTGGAAACTTATCATAAATTTTGCCATCGCTTTGTCAAACTTGTCCTGGTCGCATGTTATGACTACGAAGGACCAATCTATTTTGCCCGCAGGATAGCACACGAATTGCCTCATTATCAAACAGATATTGACCATATCACTGCGCAGTATATTTCACACCGTTATGAGCGATCAGTGTCATCCTTAGATGATTTCAAACAATCTGTTAAACGTTTTAAACCTAAAAAATATAACTCGTTATCATGACTGACGATGAATTAGTCCATTTTAAACAACAACTCTTGACGCAGCGAGATAGCCTTATGGCTAGTCAACAACTCGGACAGGCGCCACGGACACGGTAGTTCTGAACCAATCCAGTGTCGGCCGTGTTTCACGTGTTGATGCCATGCAGTCACAATCAATGGCTATTGAAACGACACGGTTGCGACAGCAGCAATTACGTCAAATTGTCACGGCCTTGGCATTGCTTGAATCGGGTGATTATGGCTTTTGTACGGGCTGTGATAATCAAATAGCTCCTAAGCGGCTAGCCATTGACCCGGCTGCAACTTACTCCGTGCCCTGCGCTTCACGGATGGAATAAGTTAATATACCGTTTTATTTTCGCTAAGATCCTACTATTAATGTCAACGATTCCGCCTATTTTTGAACGCAGCCATATTTTAATTGGTGATGATGGCATCACACTCCTTCAGTCTAGTCATGTCTTAATTGCCGGTATTGGTGGCGTTGGTTCTTTTGTTGCTGAGGCGCTAGCGCGGCTAGGTGTCGGTCATTTGACTTTGGTCGATCATGATTTTGTCTCTCCCTCAAACATAAACCGGCAATTGATCGCTTTACGCTCTACCCTAAAACAACAAAAAACAGCAGTGATGGCTGAGCGGATTGATGACATTAACCCTGACTGCCACGTTACTGTATTGAATAAATTTTTGAGCCCTGATACGATTCCAATACTGTTAGCTCAGCCCTTTGATGTCATCGTCGACGCCATTGATAGTATGAGTAGCAAAACGACATTACTCGAAACTGCTTGGCGACAAGACATTCCTACTTTTTCAAGTATGGGTGCCGGTGGCAAGCTCGATCCTAGTCAAATCCGTACCGGTGACTTAATGGATACGACGATTTGTAAACTGGCAAAACAGCTGCGTCGACATGTCAAAAAACGTGGTGTTGGCAAGGGTATTCAAGCCGTTTATTCTACTGAACCCGCCATTCAAGCTTTACCACCAGAAGCCGTTGAACGGGGCCGTGCACGCGCTGTTAATGGGACAGTGAGTTATATGCCGTCGTTATTTGGGCTAACCTTAGCAGGTATGGTTGCTAATCATATTATTGGTGATGCGCGACGTGAAACAGACTGATACTGACCCAACAAATGTCTTAAATTGTGATCCTGCTGCCCAAATAGCACTTACAAGACTCCTTCGACCTTATGGCTTAACAATTCAACCCGTTTCAGACGATATCGTCATCTCAGGCAGTTTTTTTGGCGGAAGAGAGGCCGGTTTAATTGGAAACTCGCTTTATTTAAGACTCGATACGCCAGTACATTCAGCGCTTCATGAAGCTTGTCATTATATTTGTATGAGTCCAACACGCCGTGCCAATTTGGATACTGATGCTGGAGGTGATTTCGACGAAGAAAATGGCGTCTGTTATCTGCAGATTTTATTAGCGGCTCAGCTCGTTCATATGGGCCCTCATCGTATGATGGCTGATATGGATCGCTGGGGCTATACTTTTCGCCTTGGCAACGCAAAATCCTGGTTTGAAGACGATGCTAAGGATGCAGCGCTTTGGTTGCAACGTTATGGCATTATTGATCAAACACAACAAATTACAGGCCATTGCCGCCTCGCCGATTAACCGTTTTTATTTTAAAATATGCTAAAATTTTGTGGTATCTTGTCATTAAATCGCGGATTAAAACTTGAAGAGCATCATCTACACAACGAGAGATTGGCAATCTTGTGGGTGTTAGCCAACCCACCGTGAGCCCAGAACAGTCACGGAATACAGGCAGGGTATCAGCACAAGAAAAGATGACACAAAGGCAAAGAGAAGCCAGCAAGCCTCATAGAATGACCCACAGTCTGATTGCCGTTATTGAAACTAAGCGGCGTATTGACTTAAGTCCAGAACAGATTCCTGGCGGGCTCTTGTATAAGCAAGAGGAATTGATCCGCCATGAGAGTCTCTACCGTCATGTCCGGGCTGACAAACAAGTTGGCGGTGATCTGTACACACTCCTACGCCGCCAAGGCAAAAAATATGACGACCGCCGCAACGGTAAATCGACACGAGGCCAGATAAAGAACCGCGTGAGCATAGAGCCTCGGTCACAAATCGTTGACGACAATTGGAGATTGGGAAATTGATACAGTGATAGGAAAAAGGCATAGCGGCGCACTGGTGACGAACTTCACGGTGTCGAAGCAAGTCGGTGGCAAGAGTGTCGCCGCGGTTACCCTGGCGACAATAGCGCTACTCAAGCCATTGAGAGACATCGTACACACCATGACAGCGGATAATAGGAAAGAATTTCCTTACCCTGACAAAATCAGTAAGGCGTGCGGTGAAACGCTTAAATACTCGACCAAGAAAATATCTGGACTTTAAAACACCGGCTGATTTAACGGCCAAACACAGGGCTGCTCTGCCAGCTTAAACAATGATCCACTTCGGATTTGAATCCGCGAATTAAAGATGATAATTAAATAGACTTTAGCACTGGAACCATGCCCAATTTCACCGCTAATTTAAACTCACTCAACGTCAGTTTTAAAAGGTTATTATGTCAATAGAAGAGAACGACTCGGCCCCGACTGCTCATACTCAGAGTGCAGTTCAATTAAACTTGCTCTCCCTTGTCTTAGTCACTAGCTTAAGTGGTTTTTGTGGTGGTTTTGCATGGGCGATACTCACGTCAGTTCTTGATCTCATTGGCTTGTTCCATTTGGTCAAATTTAATAGCTATATTGCCAATTTGATCACTTTCCCCTTAATCGGCCTGTTCTTTAGCACTTTTTTCTCAGTGATTGGCTATCCAATTTATAAATGGCGTTGCCGACAAATTCGTGGGCAGAAACTCTCTGGCTTATTTATTGATTAATCCTATCTAATCAAAAATTAATTGGAGTAATGCATGAGTGAGAACCGCCATAGCAATGCTTTTTTATTAGGCTTATTTATCTTTGTTAGGCCTTTCTGTATTAGGTTACTTATTGGGTCAGGCTGCTATTGAATACCGGCTTAAGGATCGCAGTGTTACGGTCAAAGGCTTGCCGGAACACGAATATGAAGCCGATTCAGTACCACCAGCAACAATTTAAAACAACTTTACGATGCCATTGAAGAAACCAGTTCTGACATCAAAAGTTTTTTAATCAAACATGGTATTCCTAAAGCAGATCTTACTTTTTCGGCACCCGCTATCACTGATAAAATTGCCCAAAGGTATGACAATAATCGATCGCCAGAGTTTCGGTACTCTGGCTTTCAAACCATGACTGTTTATTCCAATAATATTGCCGCTGTCATTCTGTCATGAGCTCTTTATCTGAATTAGGCAAAAAAGGTATTGTCTTTACTGGTACTGGCCAAATAAGTCACACCTGCTGTCAGTCACTTTTATTAGTACCAAAGTACAATATTCAGTGTAGATACATTCCTATACACACTTAATATAGGGTTAACGGGGAATACGTTGCGAAGTTAACACTGTTTCATATTTACCCTTAACTTACCTAAACTAGTTTATGGAAAAACTCTGCTAAGACCGCGGTAGCTGGATTAGATCTGCTAAGTGCAACTCAAGCACACTCAGCAGCACTTAACTTCGACTTATCTAGCATTGGAATGGATGTTCCAAAAAATTACGCTGGTCGTTATGGTCTTTTGTCGGATCTAACTTTAACTACAATACTATCACCGCCTCTCGCAATAACTAGCCTTTCAGCGACGGTAAACTGTCTATTGACGGTGTCACAGACGTTGCGAGTATGGCTGGTTCTATGAACCGCAATAATGACAACACTGTATGGACTATCAATACTACCTTAAATGACCTTGTTGTCAGGACAGGTACTGGCAATAGCGTTGTTCGAAACGATTACAATACTGCTACAGACAACCTCGCCTCTATTCTATCGACCACAGTCTCTGGTACTGGTGTTGAATGGAAAAGTCTTGATATGCCATTATCTAACGGCACAAGTTCATGGAGTCTTGGCGGTTTTGCTATGCCCGACATAGGCCATTTGAATGTGACTGAATTAGCTTTCCATTCAAACTTTGGTGGTGCATCGGTCTTAATCTTCTATGCTTGGTATAAGTCTGAGCGGACTGTTACTAAATATCGTCATGTCAAAAAACAATGACTAGATAAAAATGGGATAGACAACAACGAAAATACGTTAAAAAATACTATTCTGTTGACCAATGGGTTAGAAAAGCATACCAAGTACCTTGGCTTATTGGTAATACTAAAGCTTACGCAACACCATCTGAAGTACCAGTATCTGCTGCTCTTTGGGGTGTTATAATGGTTTATAAGGAGCATGCAGGAATATCACATATCAGAGACTATTTTGCCCATAATATTGGCAATGTTAGCGATGGACTGTCATAAGAAACTAGTTTTTAGTTACTGTCCATTTTTTTGAAATAGCTTTTTGCCACGTCACAGTCTAATTCTATTTGTGCCACTAACGCCGCTAAACCATCAAACTTTTGTTCATCACGTATTTTGTATAAGAAATATACTTGAACATAACGGCCATAAAGGTCGCCATCAAAGTCAAATAGATGGACTTCTAATAACGCTTTCCCCCCACCGCCTACTGTAGGCCTGACACCGACATTGGCCACCCCATTATAAGGTTTGCCGTCGATGACAAAAAGCTGTACCGCATAGACGCCATTTATGGGTACTTTACAACGGTGTAAATGAATATTGGCCGTTGGATACCCCAAGGTTCTACCTCGTTTATGACCATGAGCCACACGACCACTCATCTTATAAGGGTGGCCTAGTAACATTTGAGCTAGCATTAAATCGTCTGTTTCAAGTGCTTGCCTAATTCGGGTGCTGCTGACACGGCTATGCTCAATAGAAAAGGTATGCATATTAATGACTTGGAAGCCATACTTGAGTCCCGCTTGCTGTAATAGAGCGAAATCACCTTGTCTATTCTTACCAAACTTGAAATCGTCGCCAACGACTAAATAACTGACGTTTAACCCCTGCACTAATAATTGTTCAATAAATTCATTCGCCGACACCTGAGCCAACTTTTTATTAAACCGCAAAACACAAAGTTGTTGAATTGAATAACTTCTAAACGCTTCCACTTTTTCACGAAAGCGGCTCAACCTTGCAGGTGCTTTGTCAGGCGCAAAAAACTCATTTGGCTGCGGTTCAAAGGTGATGACAATGGCCGGTAAACCTAAAAGGTCGCCTTTTAATGCTAATTGGCTCAATACCGCTTGATGACCAAGATGGATCCCATCAAAATTGCCTATTGTAGCAACACAGCCAGTTGGATTGACTGGCAAGTTATGAAAACTACGAATTATTTTTTGCATGAAAGAAGGTCAATTATTTTGTCAAAAGTTGCCATAGATTAACATTATTCAACCCCCAATCTAACAGGCAGGAATAAGTCGATTAATTTATACTATAGCCTTCATCTCCTTTTTGTTAGAGGCTCATTCCCGTGGCAAGACGAAAAAAACTCGATTATGAAGCATCGATTACTGAACTCGAATCCTTGGTTGAACGATTAGAACAAGGTGATATCAGTCTTGAGGAATCGCTTAAGCTTTATGAAAGTGGTGTGCTGATCACCCGTGATTGCCAAGAGGCGCTGAGCCAAGCTGAACAAAAAGTGCAAATACTATTACAACGATCTGATCAGGCTAATTTGGTTGACTTTGAGCCTAAACCATCAGAATCGTGAGTCCGGATTTTGTTTTTAGCCAATGGATGCAGTCTAGGCAAAGTCGCATAGAGCAGGCTTTAGATAGACAGCTGCCACCAACAGATCCTGTTGTACCTTCTTCACGACTTCTTGAGGCAATGCGTTATTCTACGTTGAATGGTGGGAAACGGTTGCGCGCCTTATTAGTTTATGCCGCTGGTGAAAGTTTGGGCGTTGGCCTTGATCTGCTCGACTCTCCAGCATGTGCCGTTGAAATGATCCATGCTTATTCACTTGTTCATGATGATATGCCGGCTATGGATGATGATGACCTACGACGCGGTAAAGCAACATGCCATAAGGTCTATGGCGAAGCTATCGCACTATTAACTGGCGATGCATTGCAATCTCGCGCATTTGAAACACTCTGTGATGATCGTTTTTCGCCACAGCAACAAATCAATATGGTCCAAATCCTAGCCCAACGTAGTGGTCTCCTAGGTATGGCTGGTGGACAGGCCATTGATCTTGAATCTGTAGCCCAGCAGCTTGATTTAACGGCCTTGCAAACAATGCATGAATTAAAAACGGGCGCGTTGATACAAGCCAGTGTTTTATTAGGTGCTATTGCTTCTTCTGAAGCCCCAGATAATGTCTTAAACGCTTTGTCAGGTTACGCTTTAATAATGGGCCTTGCTTTCCAAGTTCAAGATGATGTCCTCGATGTGGTTGCCAATACGGATACTTTAGGCAAGACACAAGGTGCTGATATTGCACTGAACAAACCGACCTATCCTGCCCTGATGGGTTTGGAAGCTGCCCAACGAAAAGCCCGTGATTTAATTGAACAATCTTTGGCTATTTTGGCTGATTTATCCTACGATACACAGGCGCTGACTGCTTTAGCTCAATTCGTTGTCCAACGGCAACACTGAATAGTAACATACCATGCTCGCTTTACTTCCACAAATTAATAGCCCTGACGATTTGCGACAATTGGATAAAAGCCAATTGCCTCAACTTGCGACCGAAATTCGGGCTTTGATTGTAGACAGCGTCCAACAAACAGGCGGTCATATCTCGTCAAACCTTGGTGTTGTTGAGCTTACACTCGCTTTGCACTATGTCTTTAATACCCCGGAGGATCGTTTTGTTTGGGATGTTGGCCACCAGAGCTATACCCATAAAATTATTACCGGACGTCGTGATCAGATGCATACTATGCGCCAGCCGGGCGGCTTATCTGGTTTTCCAAAACGCAGTGAAAGCCCTTATGACACCTTTGGCGTTGGCCATTCTAGTACTTCTATTAGTGCCGCATTAGGCATGGCCTTAGCTGCACAAGCTCAAAACAGTCACCGTCATAGTGTAGCCATTATTGGTGATGGTGCTCTCACTGCCGGGCAAGCCTATGAAGCCCTCGCCCATGCCGGCGATTTAAATGCAAACCTGCTCGTTATATTAAACGACAATGAAATGTCGATTTCTAAAAATGTCGGTGGCATGTCGAATTATTTAGCCCGCATATTATCGGGCAATTTTTATACTTCTGCCCGTGAGGGTAGTAAAAAAGTGTTAGAAAAACTGCCCTCAGCCTGGGAGTTTGCGCGTCGAGCTGAAGAACATATGAAAGGCATGGTCATTCCTGGCACGTTGTTCGAGGAAATGGGCTTTAATTATATTGGTCCAATCGATGGCCATGACTTAGATACCCTGCTCTCGACCTTAAGTAATTTGCGTGAGCGTAAGGGGCCGCAATTTCTGCATATCGTGACCAAAAAAGGCAAGGGCTATCACCCTGCTGAGCAACAGCCCAATAAATATCATGGCGTTAGTCCCGCTAATAGCAAAACCTCCGGCCCAAGTTATACCCATGTCTTTGGTGACTGGTTATGTGATATGGCCGCTGAATCTGATGATTTGATCGCTATTACGCCCGCAATGTGTGATGGTTCTGGCTTAGGTCCTTTTTCCGAAGAATTCCCAGATCGCTATTTCGACGTCGGTATTGCAGAGCAGCATGCTGTGACTATGGCTGCCGGAATTGCCAGTGAAGGTAAAAAACCTGTCGTTGCTATTTACTCTACTTTTTTACAACGTGCTTATGATCAGCTGATTCACGATGTGGCTTTACAAAACTTACCGGTTTTATTTGCCATCGATCGAAGCGGCTTGGTTGGTTCTGATGGCTCAACCCATGCTGGTAGTTTTGATTTAAGTTATTTACGCTGCGTACCCAATATGTTGATTATGGCACCCGCCGATGAAAATGAGTGTCGCCAAATGTTAACAACAGGTTATCAACATAATGGGCCAAGTGCTGTCCGGTATCCACGAGGCACAGGGCCTGGTGTCGAAATTGACCCTATTCTTGCCTCTATAGACATTGCAAAAGCAGAGACTAAGCGTGAGGGAGCAACCGTCGCTATTCTGGCTTTTGGCAGTATGGTACAGGCTGCGATTGAAGCTGGAGAAACGATCGACGCCACTGTGATTAATATGCGTTTTATTAAACCGCTCGATACCAATATACTAGATACTGTTGCTGCCAATCATGATCTCATTATCACGATTGAAGAGAATACACTACTTGGCGGCGCGGGGAGTGGCATCGCAGAGTATCTATTATCTGCTGGTTCTAAAACGCCTATAAAAATTCTTGGATTGCCCGATAATTTTCTTGATCATGGTGTACACCTACAGATGCTGGCGGACTGTGGCTTATCTCCCGAAGGGATAATTAATACCGTAAAACAGCATTTTCCGGCATAATGTACGATCGATTACGACCTTCTTTATAGAAAACCGACCCATGAATCCAAGCTATACCTTAAAAATATTGGCTGATTTTGCCTCTGCCCACACCTTGCGTGATTACCCGGGTGAATGTAGTCGCATGCACGGCCATAATTGGAAAGTAGAAGTGGAAGTCACTGCTACAGCGTTGAATGAACATGAAATGGGTATGGATTTTAAAACAATTAAAACGGCAACCCGTGAATTGGCTAAAACATTAGATCATCGTTACTTAAATGATATCCCGCCCTTTGATGTTCGAAACCCAACCGCAGAAAATATTGCTCAACACTTTTATCAACGTTTAAGTAGCACATTAAATATCAATACGGCACGTGTCTCTGCAGTGACTCTGTGGGAAACTGAGCGCGCTTGTGTAAGATATACTGAGGATTAAAACATGACAACTGACAAAAAACCTGATTACTGTGACGAAATAGAAGATGTCCAAAACATCATTGATAAACGTCATATCGCGATTGATAAAGTCGGCATTAAAGATATTCAACACCCGATTAAAGTCAGTGATCGCAGCACAGGCGAACAACACACGATCGCGAACTTTAATATGTATGTGAATTTACCTCATCATTTTAAGGGAACACATATGTCACGTTTTGTTGAAATTTTGAATCAACATGAACGTGAAATTACGGTTAAGTCATTCCGAAATATGTTAAGTGAAATGACAGAACGTTTACAAGCTGAATCTGGCTATATTGAAATGGACTTTCCTTATTTTGTAAATAAGGAAGCGCCCATCAGTAAAGTGAAAAGCTTGATGGATTATCAAGCCAGCTTTATTGGCGAGATTACAGGTGATAAAACAAGTATTACAGTAAAAGTCGTTGTTCCTGTTACCAGCTTATGTCCATGTTCTAAAAACATTTCTGACTATGGCGCACATAACCAACGATCACATGTGACATTAACCGTGCGTGTTGATAGCTTCGTTTGGATTGAAGATTTAATCGATTTAGTTGAAGAAGAAGCCTCTTGTGAAATCTTCGGTCTGCTAAAACGTCCCGATGAAAAATATGTGACGGAACGTGCATACGATAATCCTAAATTCGTTGAAGATATCGTCCGGGATATTGCAGCTAGACTCAGTGATGATGACCGCATTAATGCCTACATTGTCGAATCAGAGAACTTTGAGTCAATTCATAACCATTCCGCTTATGCTTTAATTAGTAAGGGCTTTGATTAAACTTAATCTCACTTTAATATCATCATAAAAGCCCCGCTCCGTTGAGTGGGGCTTTTTTATTTGTTCTATCATCGCTTACTTGGCAATTTAAAGGCTTATTCTCCTTTATAATGTCAACATCAGTACTGCATGTAGCAAAACAATAAGCATGTCTGTATCCTTGACTATCGCCTCATCATTATTAGTCAGTTTTACATCATCGCTCATAGGCGCATTAATAATAAGTATGACTAATGACAGAACCAGTAGAATTACAGTAATTGATTTATCGAACATCTTAATTCCTTGCTTCTGAAAAGCAGATGTCTATATTGACGGTACAGTCATTTCAAATAATATCGCAAGGCCTAAAAAAAGGGGCTGATAAGAATCAGCCCCTTTCATATAACTTAACTTAAAATCAGCAATTATTTCTTTGCTTCTCCCTCGTATAGTCTGATTTTTGTACTAAACAGGACGAACCTTGTTTGCACATGGGCCTTTCTGGCCTTCACCAATCTCAAACTCAACATCTTGACCATCGTTTAATGTAGCGTAACCGCCACCTGCTTGAATCTCTGAGTGATGAACAAATAAATCTTTACTACCATCTTCTGGTGTAATAAAACCGAAACCTTTATCTGCATTAAACCACTTTACTGTACCTGTACTCATACTAACCTCTTTATATCATAGTGAAAAAATATAATTCTGTTTTTGCTATCACTATTACACAAACAGATTTTGAACTTATGTTACTTACTAATATCAAGCTTATCATTAAGATGCGCTTAAGACTTATAGATTCTATCTCTCAATTAAGTACACTGCAAGTATTCAAAATAGATCGAAAAAGGGGGCTGAAAAAAGTCAGCCCCCTCTTTACTTAACTTAATCTAGAACCACTGCTTACTTCTTCGCATCTGCTTCACGTTGTTTCGTCTCTTTAATCACTTCTTCTGCAACATTACGTGGGCAGGCACTATAGTGTAAAAACTCCATAGAGAATTGACCACGACCTGATGTCATTGTGCGAAGTGAACCAATGTAACCAAACATTTCACTCAATGGTACTTCACCATTAATACGAACGCCTGAAACACCAGCATCTTGCGATTTTATCATGCCACGACGACGGTTCAAATCGCCAATCACATCACCAACATGATCTTCAGGTGTAAATACATCTACTTTCATAACAGGCTCCATTAATTGTGGACCCGCTTTTGACATAGATTGACGGTAAGCCGCCATTGCCGCTAATTCGAATGCGACTGCTGATGAATCCACCGCGTGGAAGCCACCATCATATAAATTCACTTTAAAATCTAAACATGGGTAGCCCGCTAAGACACCACGATGCATCATTTTCTTAAAGCCCGTCTCTACAGCAGACCAGAACTCACGTGGTACTGAACCACCTGTAACCGTTGATTCAAAGACAAAACCACTACCCGGCTCACCTGGTTCAATAACGTAATCAATTTTACCAAACTGACCAGAACCACCAGATTGTTTCTTATGGGTGTAGCTGTCTTCAATACGTTGTGTAATCGTTTCACGGTAAGCCACTTGCGGTTCACCAACAGTCACATCGACACCATGAGTACGATTTAGAATATCTACCTTGATATCTAAATGAAGCTCACCCATCCCCTTAATGATAGTCTCGCCACTTTCTTGGTCTGTTTCAACACGGAAAGAAGGATCTTCCTTAATCATTTTACCCAATGCGATACCCATTTTTTCAGAGCCACCTTTATCTTTCGGTGAAATCGCAATCGAGATAACTGGATCTGGGAATACCATTGGTTCTAGTGTCGCGACGTTCTTAGGATCAGATAATGTGTGACCCGTTTGTACATCTTTCATACCTACAATAGCGATAATATCACCTGCTTGAGATGAACTTAATTCTGTCCGGTCATCAGCATGCATTTCTACCATGCGGCCAACACGTTCTGTTTTACCGGTGAAGGTATTCAAAACTGTATCACCTTTATTTAAAACACCCGAGTAGATACGAACAAACGTTAAAGCACCAAAACGGTCATCCATAATTTTGAATGCCAGTGCACGTAATGGCGCATCAGGGGTAACGATGGCAAATTCACCCGTTTCTTTACCCTCTTCGTCTACTTCAGGTTGTGGATCAACTTCTGTTGGGCAAGGTAAGTAAGCCACAACAGCATCCAAGACCATTTGGACACCTTTATCTTTAAAGGCAGAACCACAGTACGTTGGAAAGAAGTCCATAGACAATGTACCTTTACGGATACATTCATAAAGCGCTTCAAGCGAAGGCTCTTCACCTTCAAGATAGGCTTCCATCAAAACATCATCTTGCTCTAACGCCGTTTCAACTAATAGCTCACGATATTCTTCAACTTTATCTAGCATGTCGGCAGGTGGTTCTTCGATACGGAATGCCGTTGTATCTTCTTCGTTATCCCAAATCCATGCTTTACGTGTTAATAAATCTACACAGCCTTTGAAATCATCTTCGATACCAATTGGCAATACCATCACTAACGGATGAGCACCCAAAACATCTTCAACCTGTTTCACAACACGGTAGAAATCAGCCCCCATACGATCCAGTTTATTAACGAAGATAATACGAGATACTTCAGAATCATTCGCATAGCGCCAGTTTGTTTCTGATTGTGGCTCAACGCCACCACTACCACAGAAAACACCCACACCACCATCAAGTACTTTTAATGAACGGTAAACTTCAATCGTGAAATCAACGTGTCCCGGTGTATCGATAACATTTAAACGGTGACCATCCCACTCACAGCTTGTTGCGGCTGATTGGATTGTAATCCCGCGCTCTTGCTCTTGTTCCATGAAGTCAGTCGTTGCTTCACCATCATGCACTTCACCCGTTTTATGAATCTTACCGGTGAGTTTCAAAATGCGTTCTGTCGTTGTGGTTTTACCCGCATCAACGTGAGCAAAGATCCCAATGTTTCTATACGTAGATAAATCGGCCGCCATTTTCCTGTCTCTAAAAATAATGAATGTGTATTAACACGAAGATAAACCAGAGGATCTTATACTAGTTTAATTTTCCATGCACTGGTAAAAATAGTTAATCGCCTACAACCAACAAATTAAGCCAGTTTCGACAATAAATCAATCAAGTTGGGAAGTAAATTTAAAACTGAATGCGCAACCTATGCCAAGTTGTCAAGCAAACCAAGCTTATTTACGGGCTAATGCTAACCATTGATAACGATAAATCAAGCCGGGCGCCGACAAGACTAAAAAAGCACAAAACGTCGTGGCAAAAAATTCCCAGTGTTGCGGGTGAACATCGCCTGAAAATTGCATTTCGGACATAACCGCAATGACCAAGCTCAAAAAGTAGAAAACAAGCAGTTCTAGCAAACGCCAAGACCAAGATTTACCCTTTTCCATTTGGAAGGCTAAAAATAAACGTTCTGTAAACCAAGGGACATTAGCAAGGGTTAGGATAACTAGAATTAATATTAAAGGTGTCATCATAATCACGAAAATACACTGGCACACAAAGCCATTAACGCACCAGGGAAAATACCCAGTCCTAGTATTGCAACTGCATTGGCACTCACCATTATTCTTATATCCGTTGGCGCATCAATCTCATAAGCTTCATCGGCCTTTTCAAAATACATCACTTTAATGACGCGTAAATAATAAAATGCACCGATGACTGATATTAATACGACCAAAACAGCCACCGATATCAATTCAATATCAACGATAGACTTAATCACCGCTAACTTGGCATAAAAGCCAACTAAAGGCGGAATTCCTGCCATCGAAAACATCACAATGAGCATCATTAAGGCAAACCAAGGATGCCGCTGACTCAATCCCTTAAAATCACTAATTTCTTCCGCCTCAAAACCTCGGCGACTCATCAAAATAATCATCCCAAAGGCAGCAAGTGTCATCACCGCATACGTTAAAGCATAGAACAGAGATCCAGCATAACCCGCTTCGGTGCCCGAAATAATACCCAGCAAGATAAAGCCGACATGAGAAATTGTTGAATACGCCAACATACGTTTCATATTTGTTTGTGCAATCGCAACAACATTACCTAAAATGACCGATAACACAGACAACATAACCAGCATATCTTGCCAATATTGCTGTATGTCACCCAAGCCTTCAACTAACAAACGAATCATCATTACAAAAGCGGCTAACTTAGGCGTTGTTGCAATAAATAACGTCATTGCTGTTGGAGCGCCTTGGTAGACATCAGGTAGCCACATATGGAAAGGCACTGCGCCTAACTTAAAGCCGACGCCAATCACTAAGAAGACTAAGCCAAAACTCAATACCTTATTATCTAAACTACCGGTTTGAACGGCTGCTGCAACAGCTGAAATAGATAAACTTCCTGTAATGCCGTAGATAATAGACATACCGTATAGCAACATGCCTGAGGCTAAAGCACCTAAAATAAAATACTTCATTGCCGCTTCTGTCGCGACTTTTGAATCGCGGTTCATAGCCACCATTGCGTAAAGACACAGTGACATCAGTTCCAAACCAAGATAGAGCGTTAAAAAGTGATGCGCTGACACCATAACCGACATGCCTAAAGTGGCAAAAACGGCGAGTACATAGTATTCACCTTTAAACAGTTCGCGGGCTTTTAAGTAAGAGGTTGAATACATTAGTACAGCGATATTAATAAAAAAAATCGCTATCTTGAGCACATTACTTAAGGCGTCTCGGATATAAGTATCACTAAAGGCTAAGCCTTCAAGTCCGCCCATATCCCGGTAAACCAATACTGCTGATGCAATCATGGTGATTTGGCTCAAGCCATACGCTAAGATCGCACCCTTTTTTTTGAAAAACGCCACCACCATTAAAATAGTACACGCCATACCCAATAAGAACATTTCCGGTAAGGCAAAAGACATATTCACTACTTCAAACATCATAATCGTCCATTCATCCTTACAGCTTCGATTGCAAAACGTGCGTTAATAAATGTTCAACTGACGCATGCATCACATCAATCAACGGCGCAGGACAGAGCCCTATTACCAACACAATAATAGCCAATATCGCTAGCATCCAAAACTCACGCCGGTTCACATCTTGTAATTCAGCCACATTATCATTGCTAACCTCACCAAAAATAACGCGCTTCACCATCCATAAACTGTAAGCAGCACCCAAAATCAGCGTTGTAGCCGCTAAAAAAGCGTACCAAAAGTTCGCTTGGAACGCCGCCAAAATCACCATAAACTCACCGACAAAACCTGATGTGCCTGGTAACCCCGCATTAGCCATCGCAAAGAAGACTGAGAAACCAGCAAATACCGGCATCGTATTGATTACACCACCGTAAGCCGAAATTTCACGGGTATGCATTCGGTCATACAATACGCCAACGCATAAGAACATCGCCGCGGCAATAAAACCATGTGACACCATTTGCACCATCGCGCCTTCCACGGCTAACACTGCGCCACTGCCAGTAGAAGAGTTGTCAAGAATACCAAAGATGACAAATAATCCTAAAGTAACAAAGCCCATATGGGCGATACTCGAATAGGCAATCAATTTCTTTAGATCAGATTGGACTAACGCAACAAAGCCAATATAAACAATCGCCGTCAATGACAGAGCAATCACAAACCAATCAAATGTCATCGCAGCATCAGGTGTAATCGGCAATGCAAAACGCAAAAAACCATAACCACCAATTTTCAACGTAATCGCCGCTAAAATAACTGAACCACCCGTCGGCGCTTCAACATGCGCATCGGGTAACCAAGTATGAACAGGCCACATCGGCACTTTGACTGCAAAAGCAATCACGAAAGCGAAGAACAACCAAGTTTGTTCCGTCAACGTTAATGCCACGGTATGAAAATCAAGAATCGCGAAACTGCCTGATACGTGGCGTAAGTACAACAACGCAATTAATAAAAATACCGAGCCAAAAAAGGTATAAAGGAAAAACTTAATCGTGGCATAAACCCGGCTTGGCCCGCCCCAAATGCCGATAACCAAAAACAAGGGGATCAACATCGCTTCAAAGAACACATAGAATAAAATGGCGTCCAAAGCCGTAAACACTGCAATCATCAAACCCGCCATAATCAAGAATGCAGCCATATATTGACTCGCGCGATCTTGAATCACTTCCCAACCAGCCACTACCACCACCACCGTCGAAAAGGCAGTCAGAATGATCAGTGGCATTGAGAAACCATCAATCCCTAAAGAATAATGAATACCATAGGTTGCTATCCATGGAATATATTCGACAAATTGCATGTCATGGGTGGCCATATCAAAACCAGTATATAAACCCACTGATAAATACAACGTTACCAACGACACAATAAGTGACAGCGGGCGCGTAAGACCATTATCACCATTCAATAAGACGACAATGCCACCTATGATAGGTAGCCAAATCACCAAGCTTAATAAGGGAATATCAAAAAACATAATTTATTCTCAAGCCACAAAATAGGTGAGCAAGAGCCAAACACCCAAAATAATTGCAAAGGCGTAGTGATACAAATAACCTGATTGCACAAGACGCATTTTTTTCGATACAAGACCAACCGCCTTCGCAGCACCATTGACCACAGTACCATCAATCATCGTTTGATCGCCGACCTTCCATAACACACGACCAATTAATCGCGCCCCACCAGCAAAGACCACTTCATTGAAGCGATCAAATCCATATTTATTCTCTAATATTCGATACAATCCATTAAATGATTGATGTAATTTCGTTGGAATAGAAGGGTTTACCATATAGAAATAATAAGCCGTCCCCACACCCGCCATCGCCAACCAAAATGGTAATGCCACAATGCCATGCAACATAAAGCCAAAAACACCATGATAGTTAAGCTGACTTAATACATCGTGCTCATCTAACACAAAGATCGCATCGCCAAAGAAGTTGCCAAAAACCATAGGACCCATCGATAAACCAGCTATCACAGATAGAATCGCCAGGAAAATTAATGGCCCAGTTACGACAGAAGGCGACTCCTGAGGCATATGTCCATCATGATTATCAAACCGTTCTTCACCGTGAAAGACAATGAAAAATAATCTAAAGCTATATAGCGCCGTAATAAACACACCCGACAACACAGCGAAGTAAGCAAAGTCACTTCCCGGTAGCGTAGATGCATATACTGCTTCGATAATCGCATCTTTCGAAAAGAAGCCAGAAAATCCAGGAAAGCCAATTAAAGCCAGAGAACCAATTAATACCGTCCAGTAGGTAATTGGTAGATACTTTTTCAACCCACCCATCTTACGAATATCTTGTTCATGATGCATCGCCATAATGACTGAGCCAGCACCTAAGAACAATAACGCCTTAAAGAAGGCATGGGTCATCAAGTGGAAAATACCCGCCGAATAAGCTGAAGCGCCCAAGGCGACCGTCATATAACCCAACTGCGATAATGTCGAATAAGCAATCACCCGCTTAATATCATTTTGAATCAAACCTAAGAAACCCATGAATAGTGCTGTGATCGCACCAATCACCATCACAAAGGACAGGGCAGTTTCTGACAATTCAAACATCGGTGACATTCTCGCCACCATGAAAATACCAGCCGTCACCATCGTCGCGGCATGAATCAATGCCGAAATAGGCGTTGGGCCTTCCATCGAGTCAGGTAGCCAAACATGTAAAGGCACCTGTGCTGACTTACCCATCGCACCGATGAATAACAAAATACAGATCACCGTCATCACAGACCATTCAACACCCGGCCATATCGACATTGATTGTGTGGCAATCACTCGAGATTGTGAAAAGACGTCTAAGTAATCCAAACTACCGGCATACATCAATACGCCTGCAATCCCCAGTAAGAAGCCAAAGTCACCAATACGGTTAACCAAAAAGGCTTTTAGGTTTGCATAAATTGCCGTCGGTTTTTTGTACCAAAACCCAATCAACAAATACGAGACTAAGCCTACCGCTTCCCAACCAAAAAACAACTGCATGAAGTTATTGGCCATCACCAACATTAACATTGAGAACGTAAACAACGAGATATAGCTAAAGAAACGGCTATAACCATCATCGCCCTTCATATAGCCAATAGTATAGATATGTACCATTAGTGATACAAACGTCACCACTACCAACATCATCGCAGTTAATGAGTCGACCATAAAGCCAACTTCAATACTCAATGATCCCGCTTGTAACCATTGATAAACACGGTCGTTATAGCTTGCACCATCAAAAATAACTTGCTTAAAGACCCACGCCGATAAGATAAAGGCTATCGCAACGCTTAATATCGTCACAGTATGTGAGGCCGTCTCACCAATTTTTTTACCAAATAAGCCTGCGATAACACTGCCGAATAACGGGGTGAGGACCAATGTCAGTAATAGACTTTCGTTAAGTATCTCCATGCTTAACCTTTCAACCTATCGAGTTCACTAACATTGATCGTATTCAAGTTACGGAATAACACCACGAGAATCGCCAAGCCAATCGCCGCCTCAGCAGCTGCCACCGTCAAAATAAAGAACACGAATATTTGACCACCGATGTCGCCAGAAAAATAAGAGAAAGCGATAAAATTTAAATTCACTGCCAGTAGCATAAGCTCAATACACATCAATAAAATGATGATATTTTTACGGTTAATGAAAATGCCCAATACGGATAAGCTGAATAAAACCGCACCTAACGTCAAAACATCCGATAAAGCAATCATGAGTCCGACTCTTTCTTGACTGAGTCCATTTTAACTATCCGAACCCGATCTTGAGCTCGTACTTTAATCTGTTCAGACACAATCTGCGATTTACGACCCTTATTACCGCGTAAGGTCAGCGTAATCGCAGCTATAATAGCCACCGTCAATATCACTGATGCAATCTCAAACGGGTAAACATAAGTGGTATACAGTAATAAGCCTATCGCCTTGGTATTACTATAATCGTCTGGCTGTGGGGCTGGAGCCGGCACAATATCTAAGCCAAAATGGGGTGCGCCTAATACGGCTAACATCTCAATCGTAATCAGTGCCGCCACTAAAATACCCAAAGGTAAATAACGGGTAAACCCTTCTTGTAATGACGATAAATTAATATCTAACATCATCACCACAAACAGGAATAGCACCATCACCGCACCGACATAAACCAAGACTAAAGTCAGTGCTAAAAACTCTGCCTCTAATAATAACCAGATACCGGCACTGGTAAAAAAGGCTAAGACCAAAAACAACGCCGCCCTAACCGGATTACGCACAGTAATCACCATCGTTGCTGCAAATATCAACACAGCAGCAAAGCAATAAAATAGTATCTGTTCCATATCTATAACCTACCGCTAACGGTAAGGTGCATCCGAAGCACGATCTGCTGCAATTTGATCTTCATATTGGTCACCTATGGCTAACAGCTTGTCCTTAGTCATAATATTTTCACCACGTTCCTCAAAGTGATAATCAAACACTCGTGTCTCAACAATCGAATCCACCGGGCAAGATTCCTCACAAAAACCGCAATAAATACACTTAAATAAATCAATGTCATAACGCGTTGTACGACGTGTGCCATCATCTCTTGGTTCTGTCTCAATCGTAATCGCCAAAGCAGGACATACCGCTTCACACAACTTACATCCAATACAGCGTTCTTCACCATTAGGATAACGACGTAAGGCATGTAAACCACGAAAACGCGGTGACTGCGGCGTTTGCTCTTCTGGATACTGAACCGTTATTTTTTTAGCAAACAAATAACGTCCAGTTAGTTTTAAACCTAATAACAACTCCCAGAGCAAAAAGCTTTTGAAAAAATGACTTACCGACTGCATCACAAGCTATCCACCTTCACCTTATCTACTATCGTAGCAGGTTCAACAACAGCAACCAGGTCGCTGGCTTCAGTAAACCAAGGGCCAATATCCAACACTTGAGCCGTCGAAACCACAACCAACCAAACTAACGTCACCGGAATAAACACTTTCCAGCCTAAACGCATGATTTGGTCATAGCGATAACGTGGGAATGTCGCCCTAAACCACAAATACAAGAATAAAAAGAACGACGTCTTAAATAGCAACCAAATTAAACCTGGCACCCAAGCAAAGGTAGGCTCTAATACTGTCCCTTGGAAAGGCGATAACCAACCACCCATAAATAACACTGATGCCAACATCGAAATCAAAATCATATCGGCATATTCGGCTAAGAAAAAAATTGCAAACGCCATGCCAGAATATTCGACATGGAAACCTGCCACGATTTCAGATTCACCCTCAGCCACATCAAAGGGAGCGCGATTAGTTTCAGCGACGCCCGATAAGAAATAAATCACAAACAGTGGGAACAAAGGAATGAAATACCAATGCCAAAAACCACCTTGCTGCCCTAAAACAATCTCACCCAGATTTAAACTACCGGCTGCGACTAATACGCCGACTAAGGCAAACCCCATCGCAATTTCGTAAGACACCACTTGGGCGGCACTACGTAACGCACCTAAGAAAGCATAGCGTGAGTTCGAAGCCCAACCAGCAACAATCACACCGTAAACACCCATTGACGTAATCGCCAAAATATAAAGTAAACCCGCATCAATATCCGCTAAAATCAGGCCGACATCAAATGGCATCACAGCCCAGGCTGCCAACGCCGGGCCAATCGCCAATACAGGTGCTACTACAAATAAATATAGATTAGATTGTCTCGGCAAGATGACTTCTTTAAACATCAACTTAACGGCATCGGCAATCGGTTGTAACCAACCCCTTGGCCCAACGCGGTTTGGCCCAATTCGCAATTGAATATAGCCAATCACTTTACGTTCAGCGTAAGTCAAATAAGCCACAGAAATCATCAAGGGCATCACAATTAGCATGATTTTCAGAACAATCGGCAATAAGGTATTAAGCATAAAATCAATCATTATTGCTCACACCCAACAGCCTTAACATTGACATATGAGAACGCAGGAGCAAAAGTAGCCATTTCAACAATACCCGTAGGCATGTGAAGCCCGTCGCCAGCAATCGCATCGTCAATTTCAAAAGCCAGCTCTACCATTTGTTCACCACAACTAACCGAAATACGATTAGCAGCAGTTAAACCATACTGGGTTGCTTCAGACAAATTCATTTTCGCAACAAACGCATTCTGATTCTCAATTGTTTGTGCTAATGCGGTACTACGTCTGACCACACTATCAATTTGATACATCGGCACTTCAGATATCATTTGAAGTCCGGCAGTCGCAACATTCAAATTTGCTGGGCAATAAGCCACATCTTTCTCTGAAGATTTATTCTTTAGCGTTTCACGTATTTCGTCACTGACATCTTGCGATGACACATATTCAAAGCCATCCAGCTCTGCTAAATTCGCCAATACGCGGAGTACTTTCCATGCAGGTCGACTTTCACCTTTTGGAGATACCGCGCCAGTATAGTTTTGCCATTGTCCATCAACACCGACAAACGTCCCAGATGATTCTGCAAAACTCGCGACAGGCAAGATAACATTAGCATAAGATAACATCGCGTCCGTCACATAACTATGCATAGCGACGACACACTCTGCATTATTTAATGCCGATAACGCTTGAACAGGATCAGTACAATCCAACTCGGGCTCTAATCCCAATAAGACATAACTCTTCAAATTTGCTTGCCAGCTTTGCTGTGCATTCAGATTTGTCTTAGTTTTGGGCAACAAACCCACTAACTGCGCTGCTTTCGAATTCGCCGTTGGTAAGACCAACAAAGCACTGTCACTCAAACGTGCAATCAGTGCTAATAACGCTTTAATTTTTGAAGCCGCTGGATGATGTTTCGCTAGATCACCAACGATAATTGTCGCTTTCTCGGCATTGGAGAACTGCATCGCAATCGTTTGATCAGCCGCTTCTGGCACAACATCATTTAATAGACTGACCCAAGCAGACTCATCTCCTTTTGCTAATGATAATAAGGCTTTAGCAATACCTGACAAATGCGCTAACATCGACGCAATATTAACGGTCAATTGCGTATCAACCGGCATCAGCAAATCATTAGCAAAGAAATTCAATTCATTCACGCGTGTACCTGACAAAGCTGCTTGCCGTATACGATGAGCCAAAATAGGCTGCTCACGACGGATTGCACTACCCACTATTAGCAACGTCTCCGAGGCCTCGATATCACTTAACGCAACATCTTGAACATAATCCATCGCATCATCTGCAAAATCTTGCTGTCTAACACGATGATCAAGATTAGTCACACCTAAGCCACCAAGCATTTTTTGGAACAAATACGCTTCTTCTAATGAGGCTGTAGGCGATGCCAAGCCAGCCACTTGCCCAACACCTGATTGCTCAACAACCGCCTTGATACCAACAACTGCGGTATTCAAAGCTGTTTGCCAATCTACCTTTTGCCATTGACCATTTTGCTTAACCATTGGCGTTGTCGCACGTTCTTCATGTGCCAAGCCTAAATAGCTAAAACGATCCCGGTCTGACAACCAGGTTTCATTTAAAGTGTCATTATCACGTGGCACAACGCGCATGACTTCATCACGACGGGTATGAATGTCAATATTTGACCCAATCGCATCGTGTGGCGCAATAGACGGGTGCGCAGACAATTCCCAAGCACGAGCTTTATAACGGAATGGTTTCGACGTTAAAGCCCCGACTGGACACAGATCAATAATATTGCCTGACAACTCAGAGCCCAAACTCTGCTCAATATAAGTGCCTATTTCCATATGCTCACCACGGCCGGTCGCACCTAGCTCTTTAATGCCAGCAATTTCCTGCCCGAAACGAATACATCGTGTACAGTGAATACAGCGTGTCATATCGGTTTTAACTAAAGCACCAATGTCTTTATCTTTAACAACCCGTTTATTTTCACTAAAACGACCGACACCGGCACCATAACCCATCGACAGATCTTGCAATTCACACTCACCGCCTTGATCACAAATTGGGCAGTCAAGAGGATGATTAATCAGTAAAAACTCCATCACACCACGTTGCGCTGCTTTGGCTGCTGGTGATGCTGTGAAAATTTTCATGCCTTCGCTGACAGGCGTGGCACAGGCTGGCAACGCTTTATTCGATTTTTCAACTTCAACCAAACACATCCGGCAATTTGCCGCAATAGACAATTTTTTGTGATAACAAAAGCGAGGGATATCAATACCTGCCTCATCAGCAACCTGAATAATCATTTTACTCGGGTCAACTGTTAGCGGAATGCCATCAATTTCAATATTAATCATAATCGTCAGTGGCCTTTCTTGCTCGATTTGCTAGACCAAACCATGCAACATTGATGGTCAATATGATACTGAAACTCTTCTTCGAAATGTTTAATAAAGCTCAAAACAGGGGCCGCTGCAGCTTCACCCAAAGCACAAATCGTATTACCGCTAATATTATTAGCCACGTCCAATAAACGATTTAAATCTTCCTGTGTCCCGTGACCATGCTCAATCCGTTTCACAACGCGATATAACCAACCTGTACCCTCACGACAAGGCGTACATTGACCGCAAGACTCTTCATAATAGAACTCAGCGATACGCTCTAGTGCTTTAACCATACACGTTGTATCGTCCATAACAATCACTGAGCCTGCACCCAACATTGATCCGACTTTGCTCATACCGTCATAACTCATCAGCGAGTCCATCATCACATCACCCGGCACGATTGGCGTCGAACTACCACCCGGAATCACTGCTTTTAATGTTCTACCTTCATGTAAACCACCGGCTAGCTCTAATAGTTCTGAAAAGGGCATCCCCATCGGCACCTCGAAGTTACCTGGATTTTTAACATGACCAGAGACACTAAATAACTTCGTACCACCATTATTAGGTAGACCAATATCATGAAACCACTGTCCACCATGTTGCAAAATAACGGGCACTGATGCCAAGGTCTCAGTGTTATTAATGGTTGTTGGTTTACCATATAAGCCAAAGCCCGCCGGGAAAGGGGGCTTATAACGCGGCTGACCTTTTTTACCTTCTAAGGATTCAAGTAAAGCGGTTTCTTCACCACAAATATAAGCGCCCGCACCCGGTTGGGTATGTAGTTCAAAATTCACACCCGAATCCAAAATATTCTGTCCCAAGTAGCCGGCTGCTTTCGCTTCTATTAGGGCTGCTTCAAAACGTTCAATCGGTTCAATAAATTCACCGCGAATATAGTTATAGCCGGTTTCAGCACCAATCGCGTAACCAGCAATGATCATCCCTTCAATTAACTGGTGGGGATTGAATCGCATAATATCGCGATCTTTGCAGGTACCCGGCTCACCTTCGTCCGAATTGCAGACAATATATTTGTCGCCCGGCACTTTACGTGGCATAAAGCTCCACTTCAAACCGGTTGGGAAACCTGCTCCACCACGGCCCCGTAAGTTAGACGTTTTGATTTCTTCAATAATAGCTTCGGGCGTCGTTTTCTCTTTTAGAATCTGTTCTAAAACTTGATAACCACCGACACGATGATAAGATTCGAGTGACCACGGCTCATCAAATTCAAGGGTTCTAAAACAAACTTGGTTCAGAGCCATTACGAAAGACCATCCAGTAAATTATCGACTTTTTCCGTTGTCAGATTTTCATGGTAATCACGATTTAACTGCAACATTGGCGCACCGCAACAGGCTGCCAAACATTCAACTTCTTTTAACGTCACTAAACCGTCATCTGTTGTTTCACCAAACGAAATTCCTAACCGTCGCTTCAAATGCGCCACGATTTCATCTGAACCACACAGTTGGCACGAAATATTAGTACAAACGCTGATCTTGTTTTTACCCACCGGTTCCAGCTCATACATGCTGTAGAAAGTAGCTACTTCATACACACTGATAGACGGCATACCAAGATAAACGGCCAAAGCATCCATCAGTGGTTTTGACAACCAACCGCCATTTTCATCTTGCAATATATGTAATGCTGGAATCACAGCCGACTGCGCTTGCCCAGCAGGGTATTTCGCAATCCAGACATCAATCTGCTGACATAAATCTGCATTAAATAAATTTTCTTTAGAAGATGCTAATTGTAATTCACTCATCGATCGATCTCACCAAACACAATATCCATCGTACCTATTATTGCCACCACATCCGCTAACATATGGCCTTTTACCATCTCATTCATCGCGGCTAAATGGGGGAAGCCAGGCGCTCTAATTTTCAATCTGTAGGGCTTGTTGGCACCATCAGACACCATATAGACACCAAACTCACCTTTTGGGTGCTCTACCGCGACATATACTTCGCCTTCAGGCACACAGTAGCCTTCAGTGAACAATTTGAAATGATGGACTAACGATTCCATATCTTGCTTCATCTCAACACGACTCGGCGGAGCGACTTTATTATCGCCCGTGATGACAGGGCCAGGGTTATCTTTTAACCAATCAACGCATTGTTTAATAATTCGATTAGATTGACGCATTTCCCCAACACGGACCAAATAACGATCATAACAATCGCCCTCGACACCCACTGGAATATCAAAATCCATCCGGTCATAAACGGCATAAGGCTGCTTCTTACGCAAATCCCATTCAACACCTGAACCTCGGAGCATGGGGCCACTAAATCCCATTTGCATCGCCCGTTCTGGTGACACGACTCCGATGCCCACCGTCCGCTGCTTCCAAATCCGATTATCGGTTAACAAAGTTTCATATTCATCGACGCAATTAGGGAAACGTTCAGTAAAGTCCTCAATAAAGTCTAATAAGCCACCTTCACGATTTTGGTTCTTTTGCTTAACTTCTTTTTCGCTATGCCACTTTGATGCTTTGTATTTTGCCATCGAATCTGGCAAGTCACGATACACACCACCAGGGCGATAATAAGTTGCATGCATCCGCGCACCCGATACCGCCTCATAGCAATCCATCAGATCTTCACGTTCGCGGAAACAATATAAAAATATGGTCATCGCGCCGATATCAAGACCATGTGTTCCCAGCCACATTAAATGGTTCAAAACCCGCGTAATTTCATCGAACATGACTCGAATGTATTGCGCTCTTTCTGGCACTTGCACACCCAACATCTTCTCAATGGCCATCACATAAGCATGTTCATTCGAGAGCATCGAAACATAGTCCAATCGATCCATATAACCAATACTTTGATTAAACGGTTTAGACTCGGCTAATTTTTCTGTACCGCGGTGTAACAAACCAATATGTGGATCAGCGCGCTCAATCACCTCACCATCTAACTCGAGGATTAAGCGCAATACGCCGTGCGCTGCAGGATGTTGCGGACCAAAGTTCAGCGTATAGTTTTTAATCTCAGCCACTAACTTTGACCCTTGTCATAACGGTTATCATCACGAATCACGCGCGGTACCAATATTCGCTCTTGAATACTCACAGGCTCATACACCACCCGCTTTTTGTCAGCGTCATAACGCATTTCCACATTACCAATGAGCGGGAAATCTTTTCTAAATGGATGACCAATGAAACCATAATCCGTCAAAATCCGACGTAGATCTTGGTGGCCATCAAATAAAATACCAAATAAATCAAATGCTTCGCGCTCAAACCAACCTGCACCTGTCCAAATAGCCGTCACACTATCAATAATCGGGAATTCAGCATCTAACCGTACTTTCACACGCAAGCGTTGGTTATGCTGTAATGACAGCAAATGATAAACCACCGCATATCGATAGCCATCATCGACAGATTCAGTATTACTTGAGGCATCAACAGTTCGGCTACACCCTTGGTTTGTCGCAGCCTTCGTTAACCAAGCAGAACCACCATAAGTAGAGTAATCGACACCACACAAATCCATTAGCTGTTCAAAACCAAACTCATCACGCAACCTTTGACACACCGACACTATCTGCTCGGAAGCCACATAGATGGTCACTTCACCATCGATTAGTTCACAGTCTAGAAGTACATCAGCCAAAGTTGATGTTAGTTTTGATTTCAACGCCTGACTCATTTATCGACCTATTGTCACCTTCGCCGGCTTAGCAATCGTTTCTGTACGTCTTATTTTCTTTTGCAACTGAATAATGCCATATAACAGGGCCTCTGCCGTTGGCGGACAACCGGGTACATAAATATCAACCGGCACAATACGGTCACAACCCCGAACAACAGAGTAGGAATAATGATAGTAACCGCCGCCATTCGCGCATGACCCCATCGAAATCACCCAACGCGGTTCAGACATTTGGTCATACACTTTGCGTAAAGCGGGTGCCATCTTATTGACCAATGTACCGGCAACAATCATCACATCAGATTGACGCGGACTAGGACGAAAAACCACACCAAAACGATCGAGATCATAACGTGAAGCCCCGGCTTGCATCATTTCAACTGCACAACATGCAAGGCCAAACGTCATTGGCCACAAAGAACCCGTTCTAGCCCAGTTAATCAGTTTATCGGCAGAAGTGGTAACGATACCTTCTTCTAAAATGCCCTCTATTCCCATTCAAGCGCACCTTTTTTCCATTCATAAATAAAGCCAACCACTAAGATGGTCAAAAATAAAAACATCGCTAATAAGCCAAATACGCCTATTTCCTCAAGCACAACAGCCCATGGGAACAAGAAAGCAATTTCTAAATCGAAAACAATGAATAAAATGGCAACCAAGTAAAAACGCACATCGAATTTCATCTGAGCATCTTCAAAAGGTTCGAAACCACATTCATAGGGGGATAACTTTTCATCATCAGGACGCTGAGGTCCCAAAACAAAACCGGCTAGCATAGGCATTACGCCAAAACCAATACCGATAATCACAAATAATAGAATGGGGAGATATTCCGCCAACATAATAACTCTTCTCTTAATTAACTCGTAATACTACAGAGTCTAAGTAGTAATGAGAAGCCAAAATCACAATACTACCTAGACTTAAGAGCCCGTTTATCATTTTCAAATCACATCTTAGAAACTCTAAGCAGAACTGTTATTAAGCCTAATATGGGATGATACATCTAATTTTTAAGGGGCTGTCCTAGTTAACTACCCAAATTCATCTTTAACCCACTGACTCAACTGTCTCTGATACATCCAGTGTGTTATAGCATCCCTATGTAGTGGTCAACTAATCCCGGACATTGATTTATATTGTATTTTCTCAGAATACCCCTCATGGAAAAATACTGTTTTAGTCATATTTCAATATAATACAAACAATAACTTAGTTTAGGTTTTACCACCACTTTTCGTCTTATTAAACTGTTTTGGACTATTCATCGAATTATATCTTTTATATGCCTCACCAGATCAAGTTTTACCTTTTGCGATTTATTAGAGTAATGCGCCTTTGAATTCAGTTAACTTTCACTTTTCTATGGCTGAACTTACTGCATTGTTTTTATTTTCACTTCTGACATAAAGCTTGGCAGCTAGAATACCTGCAACAAGTCCCCCCATATGACCTATCCATGAAATGTGAGTACGAACATCAAAGACGACAAAGATAAAACCAGCATAAGTAAGCAGGACTACCAAAGCTATAACTAGAGATTTAATTGAACGGGAATAATATGCTTCCGCTAAGATAAATGACCAATATCCTAAAATCAGGCCACTGGCACCAGCATGATAGGCACTGGTTCCGAAGATCCATGTAATCACGCCAGATATAATGGTGATGATTAACGTTGCTTCCCAAAAAAGTGTTTTTCTTTTAAGTTCTATTAATCCCCCTAATATGACAAAAGGTATTGAATTACTCATTAAATGCCACCAGCCATGATGGATCCAAGGGGCAAAAGCTATCCCTATACCCCCTTCAATTGTTCTAGGCAATATTCCATATTCGCCAAACTCGGGCCAGATAAATGATTGTAGAAGCTGGAGCAGCCACATACCCACAAGTAAATAGAGCGTAGAGGATATTTTTATGGCAAGCACAATTAACGGCTCATGCAGTCTTGAGCAAGTTTATTCGAAACAACTTGTGTTTCGTTAACCAGCGTAATGATAGATTTTCCTGTGCATTTTGTATCGTGTAAAGGGTTAACATCGATTATGCCATTGTCATTCACAGCAGCCATTGGTATCCCCATACCGGCATTCACAAATCGACAAACGATATCAGCCCATGATTTATCTTTAAACTCAACATCAAGACGGACCATACGGTCATCGTCGTGGGTAAACATATTTTCCAGTACAAATTCGGTACCAGGTGCAACCAGCGAACGAACAATCAACTCTGGATAGGCTCTGACTGGACGAATCATAATGTCAGCCCCAGCATTTTTCATTCTTTCACGATTAATATCGTCAGATACTTCAGCCACAATCGTAGCTTTTGTTCCAATTTCTTTAATTCGACTTAAAATATCAAAAGTGAGGCTATCGGACAACGCACTATCAGCATCACGTGCAATTAAAATAATGTATTGTGCTTCTTGGACATCAACCGCATTTAAGTTGTGATTGTTTTCTGCAGCACCACTGTAATGAGCAACACCGTGGTCAGAAAGTTCTCTCGGGAGGCCATCGTCAAACTTTCTAGTTAAAACTTGAATCGGCACTTCTTCTAACTCGGGTGAAATTCGGATCTGACCGATCAATCGATTAAGGTAATTAACCGTGTCATTGTTCGGAGTATTGATTATTAATAAGTGTTCTTTCATTTTCCATCTCCATAAACCACGAGTCTTTTTATCTCTAAGCGTTACCCTGTAATCAAAAAACTCACCTGCTAATTGTGCTAGAAGTGATATAGCGATCGTGTAAAGAAGGATTCCTGTAATCCATCGTCCTTCTGTCGTACTAGCCGATAAATCTCCATAGCCTACTGTTGTTACAGTTGTAATGGAAAGCCAGATTGCATCACCTAAATCCATTTTCTCAACATACGAGATAGCCACGCTATGAATCACGATTAAGCCAAACAATAGAGCCAATGTTTTTCCAAGCCGAATAATAAACTGACCGTCATTATGTTTGGTATATTTAAGGTAGTGCCTCTTTCGCCAATAAATCTGTCTAAAACTTAATAGCATTATTGCTTTTCCCTCTCTCCATGATAGTGCAGGTTAACTTCTTCCATGACACGTCGTTTTATTTCTTTTTCATTCGACGGATCCAGTTTGTACCGGACTGCAAGGCTTTGTAGTTCGTCTTTATTTAATGATAGTCCTACTCGTATTCTTTGAATTTTTTTGAACGGTAGGCCGACTAGTCTTCTGACAACATCACTGGGTTTAATGGAGCCCTCGGCTGCATCATGCGTGATTTGTTTATTTATATTGGTTTGGAACTCAAACTGGATCTGCACCTTTTTCAGTGCATCTGCCTCGCTCTGCCATTTATTGTTAGGGCTAGTTTTTGCCATGAGGCCACATCTCTGCAACTACATCTAATGGTGTCGATACACTCAAAAATACGTCTGTTTCTCCAGACGCCCAAACTTCAACCAATAATCCGTAATCATTATTATCAGCAGATTCACATTCATGAAACCTAAACTCTTCGCTACTATCATCTTCACATGAAGACGGCGAAACGCCCTTTGCGATTAAATCATCTTGGAAATAATACCCTTCGCCATTTGAGAGTGTTTGATGATATTTATCTCCACTAACCCACTCTTTTAACGATTCTGGAATAGATTGAACTTCAAGTTGCGTATAACTGCCTTCTTCAAAAAGACCTGCAAACTGCGCCAGATCAAATAACGATTCAACTTCTGTTCTTTCTATTTTGATTGAGAAACATAAAAGTGGATCACCATCATTGTCATCGATAGACATGTAATAAGTTTTATTGTCAATAGATCTGAAGGTGATTTCTTTTTCAATACAGTCTGAATACTGATGTGTTCCAACACTAGTTACTTCAAGCTCTTGGCTTCGTAACGTGTTAGGGAGTGATTGTCGCTCATTTAAGACGACAATATCTCCCGCCTCTAACTCAACAGGTTTAGTAGGCGATCGAACTGTTGCATCTTTCTTATTATTGAAACCAAACATATCCGCCCTCTTAAATAATAAATACTGTTAACAGAGAGGGCACCGTCGCCCTCTCAAAACATCAAGCTAACGTAGTTCTATGCCTTTTTAGATCTTAGGCGTTCAAGAACACTACTCGCACTACTTGTTGTTGACCCACTAACCCCTGCATCAGCTAGCTTTTGATCCAGATCAGAAGTTTGCAACTCCTCATCCATCCACTCACCCGCTTTTTGACGATCTTTCCATTTTTGCTGTTTTCCTTTAACACGGGCCAGAGAATCTTTCACGCTATTAGCTGTAGAACCAGTAGAAGCAAGATTATTGTTAATGCTCGCACTCGCTTTTTGAAGTTCACCTACCGTTTTTACTTTCTCTAACTCGCGTTTGTTTTTTTCTAAATTCTTTGCACGATTTTTAATGAGTTTATTTAGATCTGTTACTTCTTTAGCCAACACATCATATTCAGTTTTCGTTTCATTATAATCGGTCTCTATTTCAGCTATACGTTCAGCTGTCTCCGTCGCTAGGGCTTCATTGCCACTTTCTAGCAACGAAACTGCTTTGCCTTCATAATCGCTGATATCTTGACTTAACGACTCTACCTTACGTTTCAAGTTAATTTCAGTTGATTTTAAATTGGTAAGGCTCTGCTTAGCTTTATTAATCGCATTACCGTCATCGCGGATATCTTGTTCAAGAATGCGAATTAAGTTGCTATCGACAATGGCTTCGCCTGCTTCACTAGCACCACCTTTAATTGCTTGAAATATACTTCTTAAAATACTCATAGTCATTCTACCTTTTCTTAATTAAGCAATGATTCAATAGCTTCAAGTACATCGATAGTATTTTCCGCCTGTACTTCGAGTTCATGTACGATTTCTTTAATATCCGTGCTAATTGCCATTGCACCAAATAAAATATAATTATCGCCCTGCATACCCGTTGAACTTAAAGGTACGATAGGACTCAACTCCAGTAATGCGATGTTTAATTCAGCCACTTTGTCTGGTTGTATTTCCGATGTCTTAAACAAATACGTTACAGCAAGAATTTGCTTTTCTGTCATAACGACTTGAATTGGAAACTCAGTGTTATTTGAACAGATCACTTCAATTGTGCCGCTATCAGTCAATACGGCTTCAAAGTAGGCTCCTTCCGTTGTGGTTGTTGTATTCAGGCTATGTGCCAATTCATTTAATGCATTTTCCATAAAACTGCTCCAACTATTTAAGATGGTTTTTTACCATCACGTTACATTGTAATGCCATATTATGGCATTTATCAACAAAAAATGTTCCACCCGACTAAATATGTCATACCTTCTTGCAACAGATGCTTTCGGACTAGTCCGTATGATTACTGATCATTCATTAAAAATAATCCTTCATTTTGTGCCCAAGCATCGTGATGATAATAATAAAGCTGATGACTGCCCAGCTTATTGATCTTGATATCTGACGTGTTTTTATAGAAGGACGGTGAAAACACAAAAGCAGCTTCCATCATCGCTTTTGAAAGCCAACGATCTTGAATAGGCAGTGTTTCCACATCTTTGATTCTATCAAGTGCACTTTTGCCGTGCATCGTTGCAATGGTCCATCCCCATTCACCAAATGTCGGTACATTGGCGTGATACTGCTGAGTTATAAAACCTGCATCTGCCACTGATTTACCAATCGAGATGAAAGCTTTTTTCGCATGATAAGGAGACGTGGACTGGACTACTAAAGCACCATCACCATTGAGTAATTCTTTTAGTCTGAGATAAAAATAATTTGAATACAGTTTATTGAGGTCTGGATGACTCGGATCAGGTAAATCGACAATAATGGTGTCAAACTTCCTACTCCGACTAATCATCGCTTCTATTTCAATGAATGCGTCTTGATTAATCACAGACACGCGCTCATCCAAAAAAGAAGATTGATTTAATGTTAAAAACATATCATTAATATCTTTAGGCGCTTTATCGTCTTTACCTGAAAACAAATCGATCATCGCTTTATCTAAATCAATTAATGTGACAGTCCTTGGCCCCCATTTTAAAACATCCCTTACAGCCAAACCGTCACCACCGCCAATAATCAGAATACTATCGTGTCTGGCGGAAGCTAACATGACTGGGTACGTAAGGTAGCTGTGATATACCACCTCATCATTACTTGAGAACTGCAGTCGCCCGTCAATATATAAGCTATAGACCTGCGGCAAACCTTTTCCGGCATGTCGTTTTGCAACGGTTAAGTGTTGGTATGGTGTCGCTTTGGTATAGACAACGTCATCTTTAAAGAAGGTGGCATTAATACCGTTTGTCATTTTCACTCCCTCCATGGCCAACACCAATAAAAACAGCAAAACCACGATATGTAGAATCCAAAGTAATTTTGACGATTTAATTTTATCTTGATAATGATATAAAAAAACTAGCCCCATTAAGATGTTGATAGAGGCAGTCCCTAACGCAGCAACCATAATGTCTAGCTTAAGGCATATTGTGACCCATATCGCCGCTCCAATACCTGCACCGATATAATCAGCACCATAAACTGTGCCCATATTGTGCTTAAGGTGAGCTTGATGTAGATCCTCACGTATTCGCGCTATTAACGGTATCTCAACCCCAATCATGACACCTAAAATAAAGCCAAAAACATAGGGTGTATAAAAGGCCATCTTCTGAATCGCTGCAATGATCCCGCCTTCTAATGCAATACTTGCATCGATCCCATAGATGGCTTGCAGTTCTTGTGGCAAGGTATAACTTAATCCGATAATACTTGCGATCAGCAAGATTGCACTACCACCGAATATGCCGATAATAAGCTCTAGATATGAAAACCCTAAATAAGGATTTTTTATCCATTTAGCTAAAAAGGCACCCATTCCCATGGCAACGATCATGATCCCAATCATGCTATAGACTGCTGTGTCTGTGGCACCGATAACACGGCCAGCATAATGGGCTAGTAAATATTCATAGATCAGGCCACAAGCTGCCAAGACACCCATTATTCCAATCAAAATAATATCGTGCCTTAGCAAGGTGTAGCGCGCTGTCTTAGCTGATTGTATAGCTGGCATTGTTATAGCGAGGTATCAATAATCAGCAATAACGGATCTAGCACAAGGGCCATTGAGACGAAGATCTGAGCCTCTATAAATGCAACGCCAATATTTTGCTGCTCATCCACCTCTTCAGTCGTATTTATTCGCATTAATATTATGGTGCGAGCTATGACTGCTAACATTGAAATAACAATGACGGTTAACACAGAACAGCCAAACCAGATGATAGCGGCTAACCAGGGTTCAGCTTGTGAATAACTCACTAAATGCGCTGCTGCACTAATCCCAAAAGCCGTTGCAACAATATGGCCTAAATAACGAATAGCTAAGGCAGGGTTGCCCTTTTGTAATGCATCTTGCCAAGACGCGCCATTATGACGTCTTGCATAAACACCAGCACGATAACGTGTAACTGCCAATAAGACCGCTTGCGCCGTTACAAATGTGAAGATTACAGATAAGATACCTTCATACGTTTCAACTTCGATCCAATTAATAGCAGCTGCAATAATAATACCTAAAGCAATATAGTTCGCCGCCTGAATAATGCCCGTTGTAATATTTTCTTTTGAAATCTCTTTCGTTAAAGAAAACTGATTAAAACTCACCTTGTCATTAACCCATGCACCCACACGAAGCAATAAGATCCCTAAGATGGCATAGATACTGATGTTGATAACCTCATGAACATAACTTTGCGCAGGGTCACCACCTATTGCCGAAGCTATAATTTGAGCCAGCGCCAATGCACCACCCGCAAAAGCAATCCCAAATGCAAAGTTATCTTTTTTAGATAGCTCCTGCGTGGTATTGATTCCTTGTGTCACGCTTTGAAAATACCGATAACCGCTAATTGCAATGACTGCCAAAATAAGATCGATGCAGACAATACTTGCAACCCAGATCGTAGATTCACCTAACATATTTATATCTCCTGATATTAACTTGGCTTATTTACCGCCACTCGTGCCACGACTTATTCTGCTACTGGTATTTCTAGCTGAACTTAGTGAGCCATTCGATGATGAATATGAGCTTTTAAACTTATTACTGCTAGTAGACTTAGGCCTAACTGTTGTGAAAGTTGCCCCTGCTCTTGTCTTTGCATAAGGGCTAGCAAACGATTTACCTTGCTTTTGGAATTTGGCTTTAGCTGTCGATTGAGTCGTTTGTTGTTGTTTATACTGACTAGGCGATGTGTAATGGCTACGTCCGACATCATGGTAATAACTATAATGACGTCCCGTTGACCAATTATTGTAATAGACAGGGCGGTGCAGATTGCTGAACATCGAATAAGCAGCTAACCACATCCAAACCTGACCATTATTATTATTTTGCCAATGACCATAATTGGGATTTCCCACCAATTGACTCCCTTGATAAGACGCATCAGTGCCTCCACCTGCAGCTTCCATTGCTTCTTTACTCATCGCCTCAACACGTGCAAGTTTACCGTCAGACATATCCGCTAATACATTGATCGGATCCGTTAGTATCATGTTGTATAGAGTGGGCGTCGCGGCTTCTTCAATTAAACCCATTTCCCGTTTAATTTTATTTGATGCACTTTCACCGATAATTGCGGCTCTAGGAATATTTATCTTCACATCGTTAAGTCTAAACTCTAAAGATGAATAGGTCGGCCCATGCGCAGTGGCATCTTTTGTTAAGGCATCGACTAATTCTGCAAATTCTGGTTTAGCTTGCTTTACCCTTTCACCATATAATTTTAAGATCTCGATATTTTTTACCATACCGCTATTAATATGGTGTTTTAACGAATTTAGCTGCATCTCTGTTAACTGAGCTTGCTCTGTTAATTGTGCTTGCATTCTGGCTTGGCGCTCAAACTTCCTATCTTCCTCTGATGTACAAGCCGTCAACATCACAGACAACAAAATGAACATAACCTTATATCGTATAAATTTCATAACCTTCCCTTAATTTTCATTACTTTTTTGATATACCTTTATCACTTAGTTATTAAGTTTGTAACCGACGCCTCGCGCTACCTTTTCAATGTCAAAGACTGATTTTTTAGAAGTCGCACGTATCACTTCAATCGCTTTATCAACATCACAGTCGCCGCACATAAAAATATCAAAGGCCGCATAGTCATATTCGGGCCAGGTATGTACCGTAATGTGGGATTCAGCCAATACCAACACACCCGTGATACCACCAGCACCGCCGAATTGGTGAAAGTTTGAGAACAGTACCGTCGCACCTGCAAGCTTAGCCGCATTGTCCATCATTTCAGATAAAGTATCTTCATTCAGATGGGCAATATCCCCTTTGCAATCTATGAGAACATGCTTTCCCAACTCATCCTTCATTTCATTCTTTTTTGCCATATTATGTCTTACACTATACATTGATAATTTACGCGTCAAGCATTTAGTCTTATGCTGCTCTTAACTCCTAACAGATGTTTTCATACAATGGTAGTACATCCAAACAACAACTCTTCGGCCCAAAGAAACTGGGAAAAAAAAGTAAGCTCTTACCTATTGTTACGGAAAAAACTTCACGTCTTATCCTTCCAGGAGATCTCTGATCGTTTAAAACAATTAGAGATATCGCAGTCACCAAAAAACCTTAGTCAAAAATTCAATACTGGCAAATTAAATACGTCTCTCTTTTTAGCAATACTGTCTGTTCTTGGTGATAAGTCTCTCGATATAGATGACCTCAAGTAGATAGAAAGCCGAATTAAATTAACTCTATTTATCCGTTTAGTTATATTGAAAATTTATCTGTTCCACATCAAAACACGCAGTTAATTAATTCCAGCTTACAAAGCGTCATCATCTCCATTGTTCAAACCTTTAGTTCTAGCTCTCGATACCACCCTATTTATTTATTGATAACTTTCGTCAGCTTTTGAAACTTAAAGGCTGGTTTTACCCCGATCTAACGGTCAGTCAGTTAAGAGTAGTTTGATGGATATTATCATTGAATTCAATTCAGCGAAGAACGGATATTAAAAGCTGGCGTTTTGATTATCACCATGGTGATGGTTATATCTATTTGATTCAGAGCAAAACAAGAAAGCACGGTAAAACAACTTACCTGCGCATACCGACATCCCTTCCTCTTGCACTTTCCGAAACCAAAGCAAAAACACTGGGCGAGCTAATCGCCTTATTTCGCGACCAGCGCGTTTGTCCGTATGTCATTCATCAAATGCCTAAGCGTATAGGAATTGCTATAGCTGAAGAGAAAGACCATGTCATGCAATTAACTGGCGATCAGTTATCAAAAGGCTTTGCAAGAGCTCGGGATCTAGCTAGCGTAGGTAAAAACAGTGAATATCCGCCGACATTTCATGAGTTATTAGGCCTCGGCGAATTCTTAAGGAAAGAGCAAGGTTGGAGCCTTAAACATATTCAAACATTACGTGGCCATACAAGTGAGAAAATGACTCAACATTATCTTGATAGGCGTGAGTGGACCACCGTTGAAACAGCTATCTCGCTATAGCCCTTTTTAGAATATATTTAGAAAGTTTTAAGAATTATTTTTTAGCACGCTGAGGGTATTAAAATTTTAGCTGCGCTAAACACTTGGTACATGTAGCTTTAATTTATGGTGCCGACGGGCGGAGTCGAACCGCCACGGACTATGTCCACCACCCCCTCAAGATAGCGTGTCTACCAATTTCACCACGTCGGCTTATGTTTTTACGGTAAATCTGGTAAATCAGCAGGCGCTACCAGTGCCGCTTTAGGCGCAACCTGATCACTCTGTACCGCAGGTATTTCTGTCACACTTTCAATGCGGTTCGTTTTATTAGCAAAGTAAGCTAAGCTCAAGCTCGTAATAAAAAACAACATCGCTAAAACAGCACTGCTTCGTGATAAGAATGAGGCCGAGCCTTGACTACCAAATAAGCTTGATGATGCGCCACCGCCTCCACCACCACCGAGTGCCGCAGCACCTGCATCGGCGCCTTTACCATGTTGGATTATAATTAAACCAACCAATAGTACTGAAACCACAATATGTATAACGAGAATTATTGTATCCATCTTTTTCTGACCTAAATCTGTTGTGCCGCTGCCTGACAAATGGTAACGAACTCATCAGCAACTAAAGAAGCACCGCCAATCAGTCCGCCATCAATATCTGGCTTCGAGAATAATGAGGCCGCATTATTACCTTTAACGCTTCCGCCGTAAAGTATTCGTAAGTCCTCTGCTGTCTTAGGGCAATGCTTCGCCACCCGCTCACGCATGAACTGGTGGACGTTCTGTGCCCATTCAGGTGATGCGCTCTTACCCGTCCCAATCGCCCAGACCGGTTCATAGGCAAGGACAGTCCGCGACAATGCCTTTGCCCCTTGATAGGAAATTAGAGTGTCTAACAACCGTACAACAACCTCTTCTGTTTGTCCTTGATCGTGCTCTTGTGGGCTCTCCCCAATACAAATGATCGGCGTTAAACCCGATGAAGCTGCCATTTCATATTTTTCAGCCACTAATTGATCTAAAACTAATTGATCAAGATCGAGTTCATCATAAAGACAACGGCGTTCTGAATGGCCAATTAACGTGTACTCACAGTTAAAGTCGGTAATCATCGCTGCCGATACTTCACCTGTATAAGCACCATCAATATACGAAGACACGTTCTGTGTCCCCCAGTGAAGTCCAGTCCCTGTTAACGCTTTCTGCACTTGAGGTATATAAACCGCAGGTGGGAAAATCGCCACATCAGCAACAGAAAAATCACTCGCAGAAGCTAAAATATCCGCCAGCAAACTTTGATTACTAGCACTTGTTCCATTCATCTTCCAGTTGCCAGCAACTAAAGGCTTACGCATCGATTCTAACCCTATAACAATAACTCAATAGCAGTAGCCTACCGATTCAACACTAACAAAGTAAATATTTAATTATATACTTATAATTTATAAGTATTAATAATCTTCAAAACTCGTTTTAATGACATTCGCGATTTCAGTAGCTAGGTGTTGAGTCAATGCTGCATCACGACCTTCTACCATCACCCTAATCACTGGCTCGGTGCCCGAGGGCCTTAATAGAACACGCCCCTGATCGGCTAACTGCTCTTCCGCCATTTTAACAGCATCTGAAATAGCCTGATCCGTTGTAAGATCAATCATCTTTTTGACGCGCACATTAATCAAGGTTTGGGGATACTTCGTCACCAAAGACTTCAAATCATACAATGTACTCTCTGTACGACGTATTTCACATAACACTTGTAATGCAGCAATGATGCCATCACCCGTTGTTGTCTTGTCTAAACAAATAATATGACCTGATGACTCACCACCGACAACACCGCCGGTCTCTTTTAACTTTTCGATAACATAGCGATCACCTACTTTCGAACGATGTAACGTCATATCATGCGCGGCTAAAGCCTGCTCAAGACCTAGATTTGACATCAGAGTGCCAACAATTTCTGAACTGCCTTTACCACGTAACTTTTGGGAACGCGCAATGATAAACAATAAGTCATCACCATCAACAATTTGGCCCGTATGATCAACCATAATCAGGCGGTCACCATCCCCATCCAATGCAATACCTAAATCAGCTTGATGCTCAAGGACTGCCGCTTGCAGTAATCGTGGTTCTGTTGAACCACAGTTCTGGTTGATATTAAAACCATCCGGTTCGACGCCCATCACAACGATCTCAGCACCCAATTCTTTAAATACATCCGGCGCTACATGATAGGTCGCACCGTTAGCACAATCAACAACCAACTTGATACCTGAAAAATTCATCTTGAGCGGCACTGAGCTCTTACAAAATTCAACATACCGACCACGCGCATCTTCGATACGAACTGCCTTACCCAGATCAATCGATCCGACTGTTGTTAAAGTCTCATCTAACATCGCTTCAATTTCTAACTCGATGTCATCAGATAGCTTTGTTCCCTCACCTGAAAAGAATTTAATACCATTATCATGATAAGGGTTATGTGATGCACTGATCACAATGCCAGCCTGTGCATGAAATGTACGGGTTAAATAAGCAATGCCTGGTGTTGGCATAGGACCTAGCAAATAAACATCCACACCGGCTGCTGACAAACCAGCCTGCAAGGCAGACTCAAACATATAGCCTGATATGCGAGTATCTTTACCAATTAAAACCCGACTATTTTTTTCTTTTGCCAGAACACGACCCACAGCCCAACCCAGTTTTAATACAAAGTCTGGTGTAATAGCACCATCGCCAACACGACCTCGAATCCCATCAGTCCCAAAATAACGTCTCTGTTGTTTAGTCACTATCTTCTACCTGCATTACATGATTACATAAATTAACGACTTGAACCGTCTCTCTGACATCATGTGTCCGAACGATTTTTGCACCCTGCCAAACAGCCAATGATGCCAAAGCCAAACTGCCAGCCAAACGTTCCTCAACCGGCACATTTAACAACTTTCCAATGATTGATTTCCGTGAAACACCAATCAAAACAGGCAAATCAGCCTCAACAAGACGGCTCAAATACTTCATTAATTGCAAGTTATGCCGAGCTCGCTTACCAAAACCAAAACCCGGGTCTAAAATAAGTTGATTTTTATCAATACCAACTGACTCACAAGCTGCGATCCGTTCCATCAAAAAGGCAATAACCTCATCAACCACATGGTCATATTTAGGATCACTCTGCATTGTTTCCGGCGCCCCTTGTGCGTGCATCAAGCAAATAGGAACCGCTAGCTCAGCAGCAACAGCTAATGCCCCTGGCACTCGCAACGCCTGTACATCATTAATCAGTCCCGCCCCTGCCGCCACAGCGGCTCTCATCACATCAGGTTTACTGGTATCGATCGAAATGGGAATAGCAAGTTCTGATTGAATCGCTTCAATCACCGGTACAACTCGCGCAATTTCTTCTTCAATAGGCACAACCGCCGCACCTGGACGTGTCGACTCACCACCAATATCAATAATAGCAGCGCCATCAGCAACCATTTTCTTTGCTTGTTTTAACGCCAAGTCTTGTGCAAAAAAATGACCCCCATCCGAAAACGAATCAGGGGTCACATTAAGAATGCCCATCACTTGTGGATAAGTCAGATCAATCGACTTACTCCGACAATCAAGAATCATTGAATCCCTTTAACAATTAAGTTGTCTAATGCAATAAATCGGCAGGTTTACCCGCAGTCTCTGAATCAGGCGCATCAGCTGAAGGCGGCGGTGTTGGAGAAGAATTATCATCACTCCACCCTTTTGGTTCACCGGGTTCACGACCTTCCATAATGGAATCGATCTGATCGCTATCGATGGTTTCATACTTCATCAATAATTTAGCCATAATGTGTAACTTTTCATTATGCTCGGTCAATACTTGTTCTGCGCGTTGGTAATTACGATTAATCAGAGCTCGCACATCTTCATCGATTTGTTTTGCTGTCACATCTGACACTGCTTTCGAGTTTGAGCCACCATAACCTAAGAAATTACCATCATCTTCCCCACCATAAGCAAGCGGACCCATATGATCAGATAGACCCCATTTTGTGACCATACTTTGTGCAATTTCCGTTGCACGTTCAATATCATTAGAGGCGCCGGTTGTCACCGCGTCAGAACCATAGATCATTTCCTCAGCAATACGACCACCATACAAAGTCGATATCTGACTTTCTAGTTGCTGTTTACTGTTACTGTATTTATCTTCAGTCGGTAAGAACATGGTGACACCCAAAGCACGACCGCGTGGAATAATGCTCACTTTATAAACCGGATCATGTCCTGGCACGCTACGACCCACAATTGCGTGACCCGCTTCATGATAAGCTGTCAATTCTTTTTCTTTTTCACTCATCACCATTGATGCACGTTCGGCACCCATCATGATTTTATCTTTGGCCTTTTCCATATCATTCATCGTGACAAAGCGTTGATTAGAACGCGCAGCAAATAACGCCGCTTCATTAACCAAGTTAGCCAAATCAGCACCCGAAAAGCCTGGTGTACCACGCGCAATTATTGATGACTTCACATCTTCAGCAACAGGCACTTTACTTAAATGTACATTCAAAATCTGTTCGCGACCACGAATATCGGGTAACGGCACAACGACTTGACGGTCAAAACGACCAGGTCGCAATAACGCAGGATCTAGTACATCAGGACGGTTAGTCGCAGCAATCACAATGACGCCTTCAGTACCTTCGAATCCATCCATCTCTACCAATAATTGGTTCAATGTTTGCTCACGCTCATCATTACCACCACCAATACCTGCACCACGGCTGCGACCCACTGCATCAATCTCATCAATAAAGATGATGCAAGGCGCATGTTTTTTAGCTTGCTCAAACATGTCACGGACGCGTGACGCACCCACACCCACAAACATTTCCACAAAATCAGAACCTGATATCGTGAAGAAAGGGACTTTTGCTTCACCCGCAATCGCTTTCGCTAACAACGTTTTACCCGTACCAGGGGAACCACACATTAAAATACCACGTGGAATTTTACCGCCCAATTTTTGAAATTTGGCCGGTTCACGAAGAAACTCGACTAATTCAGCGACTTCTTCTTTGGCCTCTTCGACACCCGCCACATCTTTGAAGGTCACTTTAACCTGATCTTCATTCAACATTTTAGCCTTACTTTTACCAAATGACATTGGGTTTTTACCACTGCCGCCACCTTGCATTTGGCGCATGAATACAACCCAAACAACGATCAGCAATAACATCGGAAACCAAGAAATAAAGATTTGCATCAACATACTGGGTTCTTCAGGCGGTTTTGCTTGAATTTGCACACCGTTATTCAACAAATCACCCATCAAACCCGGATCATAACTTGGGCTATACGTCGTGAACTTATTGTTATCCGTTAATGTGCCTGTAATCGCTCTATCTTGAATATTCACAGAGGAGACAGCGCCATTTTTGACGCTCGTGATAAATGTTGAGTAATCCATATCATCTGCTTTTTCCGGTCTCGGCCCAAAGTTATTGAACACCGACATCAGAATCATTGCTATGACGACCCACAAAACGATGTTTTTCATAATATTATTCAACGTTCTTTACCTCTATATAACTGTTTAGCACGCTATTTTAAACCTCGCCCTAATAAATAAACTTCACGGCTTCTCGCACGCGATGCATCGGGTTTTCTCGTCACCACTTTCTGGAAGCTATCACGCATTGCTTTCAAATAAGCATCAAACCCTTCACCTTGGAATACTTTTACCAGAAAAACACCTTGTTTGCTTAAGTTTCCTATCGCAAAATGCAAAGCAAGTTCCACTAAACACATACTACTCGGCTGATCTATTGAATCTACACCTGTAAGATTGGGGGACATATCTGATAATACAAGGTCTATTGGTTGACTATTTAAAACTGAATTAAGTTCATCTAGTGCCGCACCTTCCCGGAAATCACCCTGAATAAAGTGCACTCCTGATAACGGTGTCATTGGCAAAATATCTAATGCCACAACGGTTCCTTTATCCCCTAATTTCCGCAAGGCATAATCAGACCATCCCCCTGGCGCTGAACCTAAGTCAACCACCGCCATGCCCGGCCGAATTAACTTATCTTTTTTATCGATTTCTTCCAATTTAAATGTTGCACGAGAACGATAGCCAGTCTTCTGGGCTTTTCTAACATAGTGATCATCAAAATGCTCACGTAACCAGTCATTACTCGACTTGCTCTTCGCCATTATTGCTCCCCAGTAGGTGTGTATTGCGTAGCGACAAGCGACAAGCCCAGCACACTAGTGATCATATAAAGTCCGGTACTGAAATGATGTAAAAAATCAAACTGTGCAGATAAAACCACATCTTCACGCCAATCTAGTCGCTTGATGTCAGCCATCTCGGCTTGTAAATAAAAATGCAAGAACGCAACTAACAGTAGCATCGCCAAAGTCACCCAGAAACGCCACAATGTCATAACATCTCGCCCCAACAAGGCATGACGAATTAACAAGGCACTACCACAGGCCATCCCCACATAATCAACAAGGGTAAAAAGGCGTCCAGCAAACGCACCTGCAATAACATTATCATCAAAATGCACAAACGTCAGAGGCACTGCAATATAACCAATGGCCCACAGACTACCAACCCACAAAGTGAGTAATAAACGCTCGCCGACAAGTCCTGCCATCACCCCATCAACCTAAGCGTCGTATTGAACAGATACAATCTCATATTCAATCGCACCACTCGGCGCTTTCACTATCGCTATGTCATCAATTTCCTTACCAATCAATGCACGGGAGATCGGCGAACTAATTGATACCCGGTTTAATTTAATATCCGCCTCATAATCACCCACAATTTGGTAATGAACCGTTTCGTCAGTATCAATGTTCAACAACTCGACCGTCACACCAAAAACAACCCGGCCATCTTGAGATAGTGAAGCAACATCAACCACCTCCGCAGTTGAAACAATTCCTTCTAGCTGATTAACACGTCCTTCAATAAAACTTTGTTGCTCTTTTGCAGCATGGTATTCAGCATTTTCTTTCAAATCACCATGTGCGCGAGCTTCAGAAATTGCTGCCACCACTTCTGGCCTAGCAACCGACTTCAAATGTTTCAACTCTGCTCTTAATGATTCAATACCGCGTAGGGTAATAGGTACAGTCATTGTTACAATTCTCCATGTAATGACTGCAGACAATTGACTGTGCCATTATTCTCACTTTCTAATGCCTGACATGTCGCACGAGCCGCGGCCAATGTCGTCGTATAATTAACTTGATGTTGTAGCGCTGCACGTCTTATTTCACGAGAATCAGCAACTGATTGCCGACCTTCCGTCGTGTTGACTATCAACGAAATTTCATCGTTTTTAAGCATATCAACAATATGGGGGTGTCCTTCTGCCACTTTATTGACTTGTTCACAGGCAACACCCGCTGTAGCCAATATTTTCTGGGTACCGCGTGTTGCTAATAACTCAAAGCCTAAACTTAACAGGTTTTTTGCAACCGCCACAACATTGGGCTTATCCACTTCACGTACACTGATAAGCGCCTTACCGCCTGTCGGCAATGCCACACTGGCAGCCAATTGAGATTTAGCAAATGCCTCACCAAAAGTCCGTCCTACACCCATCACTTCACCTGTCGACTTCATCTCAGGACCAAGAATCGGATCTACACCTTGAAACTTAATGAAGGGAAAAACAGCTTCCTTGACCGAATAATACTCAGGAATCACTTCTTCCGTCACACCTTGCTCAACCAAACTACGGCCAGCCATACAACGGGCAGCGACTTTCGCTAACGCCACACCAATCGCTTTCGACACATAAGGTACCGTTCTCGATGCACGCGGATTCACTTCTAAAATAAAGATATTATCGCCTTGAATCGCAAACTGTGAGTTCATCAAACCCACCACGCCCAGCTCCATAGCCATTTGACGCACTTGTTCACGCATACGATCTTTAACTTCATCGCTTAAACTATAAGTCGGCAATGCACAAGCAGAGTCGCCAGAATGCACACCCGCTTGTTCAATGTGTTCCATAATGCCGCCAATCAGCACATCTTTACCGTCACAAATCGCATCAACATCCACTTCAATCGCATCATCTAAGAAACGATCTAATAACACAGGTGAATCATTAGAAACTTGAATTGCCGTCTTCATATAACGGTTCAATTCATCTTCGTTATAAACGATTTCCATCGCACGACCACCTAAGACATAGGAAGGTCGTACCACCAACGGATAACCAATTTCAGCTGCTAGTGCAACTGCGGTATCTATTGAAAAGGCCAAACGATTAGGCGGTTGTAACAAATTGAGTTTCTCAACCATTTGTTGGAAACGTTCCCTATCTTCTGCATGATCAATCGCATCAGGAGATGTCCCAATAATAGGCACACCAGCCGCTTCCAAAGCACGGGCTAATTTCAATGGCGTTTGACCACCATATTGCACAATCACGCCTTTTGGCTGCTCTAATGCCACAATCTCAAGCACATCTTCTAATGTTAACGACTCAAAATACAAACGATCAGAGGTATCATAATCTGTCGATACCGTTTCAGGGTTGCAGTTCACCATAATAGTTTCATAGCCATCATCACGAAGTGCTAAGGCAGCATGGACGCAACAGTAATCGAACTCGATACCTTGTCCAATGCGATTTGGCCCTCCCCCCAAAATCATGATTTTTTCACGACTCGTCGGCGCTGCTTCACACACTTGATCGTAAGTTGAATACATATAGGCTGTTGAACTGGCAAACTCAGCTGCACAGGTATCCACCCGATTATAAACAGGACGCACATTCAAATCATGGCGGTGTTGACGTACTTGTTTTTCTGTTTTTTGCAATATTTTCGCTAAACGAGAATCTGAAAAACCTTTTCGTTTCAAACGACGCATCTCAGCCATATCTAACTCAGCTAAAGACCTCTCGCGTAACGCATTCTCAATCGTGACTAATTCTTCCACTTGAATCAAAAACCAAGGGTCGATACGGCTCAATGATTGCACTTCATCAAAACTAAAGCCGTAACGGAATGCATCCGCCATATACCAAAGCCGATCAGAGCTCGGTAATCTTAACTCTCTGCGTAATGTTTCAGCCACATCATCGGCTTCTAAATCAATCACTTCTGTTAAGCCATCACGATCTATTTCGAGACCACGTAATGCTTTTTGTAACGACTCTTGGAAGTTACGGCCAATCGCCATCACCTCACCAACCGATTTCATTTGTGTACTTAAACGGTTATCAGCTTGTGGGAATTTCTCAAACGTGAACCGGGGTATTTTTGTAACAACATAATCAATCGTCGGCTCAAATGAAACCGGCGTTGCATTACCAGTAATCTCATTTTGCAATTCATTCAGCGTATAACCGACAGCCAATTTTGCCGCCACCTTCGCAATCGGAAAACCCGTCGCTTTCGATGCTAAGGCCGATGAACGCGATACCCGTGGGTTCATTTCAATAATGATCAAACGACCCGTGTCAGGATTAACTGCAAATTGCACATTCGACCCACCGGTCTCAACACCAATCTCACGCAATACTGCTAAAGAAGCATTACGCATGATTTGATATTCTTTATCCGTCAGTGTCTGGGCCGGCGCGACGGTAATTGAGTCACCGGTATGCACACCCATGGGGTCAAAGTTTTCAATAGAACAGATAATGATCGCATTATCTTTACGGTCACGAACCACTTCCATTTCATATTCTTTCCACCCGATAATCGATTCTTCAATCAATAATTCAGAGGTAGGACTGAGATATAAACCACGTTGGCAAATATCAATAAAATCTTCTTTGTTATAAGCAATACCACCGCCACTGCCGCCCATGGTAAAGGAAGGACGAATAATCGTTGGGTAACCAAACTCTTTTTGTACTTCTAAAGACTCTTCAAGCGTACAGGCAATGGCTGATTTTGGCATATCCAAGCCAATTTTTTTCATCGCGGTACGGAATAAATCACGATCTTCTGCTTTATTAATTGCTTCGCTATCCGCACCGATCATTTCAACGCCAAATTTTTTCAACACCCCTTCGCGTTCTAGATCTAGCGCGCAATTTAGTGCCGTTTGCCCACCCATCGTCGGTAAAACTGCATCAGGCTTCTCAACCTCAATGATTCTACTGACAGCTTGCCAAGTCACCGGTTCAATATAAGTCGCATCCGCCATATTCGGATCCGTCATTATCGTTGCCGGATTAGAATTGACCAAAATCACCCGATAGCCTTCTTCTCGAAGTGCTTTACAAGCTTGAGCACCTGAATAATCAAACTCACAAGCCTGACCGATGACAATCGGGCCCGCGCCAAGAATTAAGATACTTTGTATATCAGTACGTTTTGCCATCGTGGTTTACTTACCTGTCGCTTGAGCTAAAAGATCAATAAAGTGGTCAAAGAGAGGAGCCGCATCTTGTGGACCTGAACTAGCTTCAGGATGTCCCTGAAAACTAAAAGCAGGTTTTGTTCTATGATGTATACCTTGTAATGTGCCGTCGAATAGTGACACATGTGTTGCTTCCAATATGTCAGGTAATGAAGCCGCATCAACTGCAAAACCATGATTCTGACTGGTAATCATTACTAAACCTTCCAGACCTTCTTGCACAGGATGATTCGCACCATGATGACCAAACTTCATCTTGACTGTTTTTGCACCACAGGCTAACGCTAACAACTGATGGCCTAAGCAGATACCAAAAATAGGTAGATCAACTGCTAATAATTGCTGAATCGCCGTAATCGCATAATTACAAGGCTCTGGATCGCCTGGGCCATTTGATAAAAATACCCCGTCAGGGTTTATCACCAACACATCAGCTACTGAAGTCTCTGCTGGGACGACCGTTAACCGGCATCCACGCTCTACCAACATTCTTAAAATATTACTTTTAGCACCAAAATCATAAGCAACAACATGAAAACGCTCATCTACCGCTTTATTCTCACCGGATAAATGCCAACATCCCTGATCCCAGTTATAGCTTTCTTGTGTTGAAACAACTTTTGCTAAGTCCATACCTTTAAGGCCTTCAAAAGCTTGTGCCGCTGCTATTGCTGCCTCGACATCGATATCGTCACCCGCGATAATACACCCCTTCATCGCCCCTTTTTCACGCAACAAACGTGTCAGTGCTCGCGTATCAATTTCGGCTAAGCCAACAATGTTATGTTGCTCTAAATAAGCGTCTAAGGCTCGTTCACTCCGCCAGCTACTGACAATAGGAGACAACTCACGAATAATTAAACCACTCGCATAGATTTGATGTGACTCTTCATCTTCTGCATTCACGCCCACATTACCAATATGCGGATAAGTCAATGTCACAATTTGACGACAATAAGAAGGGTCAGTCAGAATTTCCTGATAGCCAGTCATAGATGTATTAAATACAACTTCACCAACCGATTGCCCAATAGCACCAATTGATTCGCCGTGAAATACCGTGCCATCTTCAAGAGCGAGTAAAGCGCTTGTTCGCAAGGGAAACCTCCAACAGATAAAAACACAGGGTCAGACGGAACGCTTCACCCATACAAAATTCCACTAATCTTAGCGCAAGAAAGGCCACCGAGTCCACGTGAAAATGATCCCAGCGTGTCGTCGTAGTCAATAAAGAATTAATCCATCCCTGGTTTAATTCCACTCTGTTCGACGACGACCATGCTCACCAGACCTCCTCGTCACCTCGCTACGCATCGGCTCCCAAGCGACTGACGGTGTGAGGATGTCATGACTTCACTATTCTTCGCTACGCGACGAAAGAGGCTGTAGTCACCAACTCCTTCTGGCCGCTCGCACGACTTACTCGCTATCGCATCGTTCCTTGTAGTGCCACGTCTGTGATGAAACAAACGCGTTTATTTTTTTCAGACTAGCTGGCTTGATATAACTCTGGTCGTCGATGACCCAATATTGGCATACTCGATCTCACTTCGCGCAGATAACCTAAATCAATCGTTGCCGATACCATACCCGGTCGTTCTGGCGCGCAACAAATAACACTACCCCAAGGATCAATAATTACACTGCTACCATAAGAGGTACGCCCTTGATGATGTTTTCCCCATTGATTTGGGGCGACAATATAGACTTGATTCTCGATTGCCCGCGCCGTTAACAACGGTAACCAATGGTGTATACCGGTGTACAAAAAGAAAGCAGAAGGCACAAAAATAATTTCTGCGCCTTTTGCCGTTAAATGTTGATACAACTCAGGAAAACGTATGTCATAACAAATACTCAACCCCAACATTCCAATTTCATGATCGACAACGACAGGAATATTACCCGGCTTTATCCCCACTGATTCGTTGTAGCCTAGCGTCAGTGCGTCACACATATGAATTTTACGGTATACCCCATTCAATTCACCTTGCCGGTTAATCAAAACCGACGTGTTATATAAACGGTTATCGTCATCAGGCGTTTTTTCATAAATACTGCCCAACAAAAGTGACAAATCATGTTGATTCGCTAAATCACGAAAAGTCTGTATCAACTCACCATCAAGTGTCTGCGCGACCTGATGCTTTTCATGGTGGTTCTCACCCACATAAACAAATGTTTCAGGGAAACTAACCAAATCTAAACCCTGATCAGCAGCTTGTTCTATCTGGGCTTTTGCAAAAGCCACGTTATCAGCAAGTCGATCTGAGGAATTCATTTGTACAACACCGATTTGGCTCTTCATAACACCCCTTGTTAATAGCCGTGATATTTTCCATGGAATATAGCAAAGTTTGCTAAAATTGGCACAACTCAACGTAAGGAATCATTGTGACTAAACCTTTTATCAACAGCGGTTTTCCAATACAACGACCTCGACGCATGAGAAAAGATACCTTTTCTCGCAATCTCATGCGCGAAAATACTCTCACTGTCCATGACTTAATTTACCCTTGCTTTATCCTCGAAGGGCAGCAACAAAAACAAGCAGTGACATCCATGCCCGATGTTCATCGACTGAGCATTGACCTGCTACTCAAAGAAGCCGAAATCATTCATAAGTTAGGTATCCCCGCTATTGCCCTCTTTCCCGTCACACCGGATGAAGTCAAAACCCTAGATGCCCGTGAAGCATACAGTCCAGATGGACTAGCCCAACGTACTGTCCGCGCATTGAAAGCCGAGCTTCCTGAATTAGGCGTCATCACTGACGTCGCTTTAGACCCCTTTACAACACATGGCCAAGACGGCCTCATCGATGACAAAGGCTACATCCTCAATGAGGAAACTGTTGAAGTCCTCATTAAGCAAGCACTTTCTCACGCTGAAGCCGGCGTTGATATTGTTGCACCTTCTGACATGATGGATGGCCGTATCGGTGCTATCCGACAAGCCCTAGAAGCACAAGGCCACATTCACCCCCGAATTCTTGCCTACTCCGCCAAGTACGCCTCAAGTTTTTACGGCCCGTTCCGTGATGCTGTCGGTTCTGCAAGCAATCTTGGCAACGGCAACAAATACAGCTACCAAATGGACCCGGCGAATAGTGATGAAGCCCTTCATGAAGTCTCACTCGATATCAATGAAGGCGCTGATATAATTATGGTCAAACCGGGCATGCCTTACCTTGATATTTTGCGCCGCGTTAAAGACACCTTCCAAAAACCAACCTTCGTATATCAAGTCAGTGGCGAATATGCCATGTTAAAAGCGGCGGCTCAAAATGGTTGGTTAGACGAAGAAGCAACGGTAATGGAAAGCCTACTCGCCTTCAAACGTGCAGGTGCTGATGGTATTTTGACCTACTTTGCAAAAGACGTTGCCCAACAGTTAGCGAACAGAAAATGACCGATAAATATGCGGTGATTGGCAACCCCATTGCCCATAGTAAATCCCCTCTTATCCATCATGCCTTTGCGAAACAAAGTAACCAAGACTTGGCCTATACAGCTGAATTAATCCCACTTAATGACCTTCCTCAAGGAATAAAACAACTTCAACAACAAGGTTTTAAAGGACTTAACGTCACCGTCCCTTTCAAAGAACAAGCCTGGCAAACCCTTGAAAACAAGAGTGAACGGGCTAAATTAGCAGGTGCAGTCAATACCATCATTTTTAACCACGATGGCTCGAGCTATGGGGATAATACAGATGGCGTAGGACTATGCCGCGACTTAGTCAACAATCATGGTGTCGACCTACATCATCGGCGCATATTATTACTCGGTGCCGGCGGTGCTGCTAGAGGTGCGATCCAACCTTTACTGAGCTATAGCCCTAGCGAACTCATCATCGCAAATCGCACCGTTAGCAAAGCACAAACCTTAGCTGCCCTATTTGCAGATTATGGGCAGATAAAAGCAAGTCCTTTTGAGGCTATAACAGGCCACTTTGACATCATCATAAATGCGACTTCAGCTAGTCTTCATGGAGAAGTCCCCCTCATTCCCTCATCAGTACTATCGGCAAATACCTGCTGCTACGATATGATGTACACTGAGGGAGATACGGCCTTTATCCTATGGGCAAAAGCACATAATGTGATACAAACTCTCGATGGACTGGGTATGTTAATTGAGCAGGCCGCTGTAGCCTTCGCATTATGGCGCGACCTTAAGCCGAACACACAAGATGTGATTAAGCTAATACGTCAGCAATGATGCCTACGCTATGGCTGAGGTTGAGGCCTAATCCCCAAAGCGGTCAGACAAGGATTCTCATCCGCTTCCGCACGGTCAAGTAACCCCTCTGCAACAATTGACAACCCACCTGTTGCAACAGCCGCACCCGTTGAAAGTCCAGCTTCTAATACAGCGGTTTTATCAACCAAGGCTGATGATCCAGCTAACGTTCCACCGACCCGAACAAGACCGACCAAATCAGTCATATTAATACCAGTGCCTGTTCTTGCCTCAGGTGTAATACCAATATCCAATTTTTCCGTTTTCAGGTTAATCGTACCATCACCGACAATATTCATTTTTCCAGTACGAATAGCAATGTCTTTATCGGCTATCGAAATACCGTCTTTGCTCTTAAAATTAACGACCGTACAGGCTAGCTCTGTTCCCTTTTTCTCTTTAATAAGATGGATTAAGAAAACTAACCAATTCTGTTACAAAGTCTGCACCCAACAGATCTAAAGTCCCATCAGCAATTTGGCTTTCGCCCACTTTCACAACCGATTTACCTCTCAAACAAGTCATTAATTTCCTCACTGTCGTGCCGTGACCTTTGGCTTGAATATAAACAGCCGTATTCCCGCCTGAAATAGCCTGATAATCCCCCCGAAAAACAATTGAAGTCAAAAGTGGACTTTTCTCTTATGCTGAACCGCAGGAGACTATTCATGAAAAAAGCAGATGTTAGCGACAGCCAAATATTAGCTATTTTAAAACAAGCCGAAAACGGTGTCGCTATCCCCAAGTTATGCCATGAACACGGCATGAGTCATTTAAGTTTCTATAAATGGCACTCATAAAGAAGTAAGGGTCAATCGTGATGTCCGTATAAGCCTTGTCTGTCGTGTTTTTTTTCAATGAGTGAAACCTATTGCTATCAGCCTAAACTTAATAGTGATAACAAAAAAAAGCCAACTTGTGACTCGTCTTAACTCAAAACCAGCGTAATTGGGGCTTTGGTTTGTGCTTTTATAGTGACGCAATGTTAAAGGTGATCCTTGGAATCATCAGTGTGTTTATCGTATCTATCGCGAGCTAGAACTGAATCCAGTCCCCGAGCTCTTAGCCGTGCCAGAATCGATTAATGAATGCTGGTCAATGGACTTTATGCACGATCAATTATCTGATGGTCGTCGCTGTCGATTATTTAATGGCAATGTATCGCTCACCGCGCCAGTATCAACATCTCCCTTAACAGCCAAGGCGCCAAAGGAATATCATCGACTATTGCCTTTAAAATGACATTTAACAGCATACCTAAATCAGCAACATCGATTGACACCTAGTCTATTGAAAATTGTTTTTTGTCACCTACTATACCATCAATATACTGAACCTTAGCTTACTCAATATCTAACTCATTGACAATGACTGATTGAATTGACGAGGGTGACCTCAACTGGTCGATGCAACACATGCGTTAAATCGTTCTGCTGGTGTTTCAAATCCTAGCGTTTTACGTGGTCGTTCATTTAACTGCCGTGCTACTGCATTAAGTTTTGTTTGTGAGTGTACTGATAAGTCAGTGCCTTTTGGAAAATATTGTCGAATTAACCGATTAGTATTTTCATTAGACCCTCGTTGCCATGGACTGCGTGGATCGCAAAAATAAACATCAATATGATCTGCTAGCTCAGAACCTCTATCCCAAGTCAGAGATTTATAGAGTTCATCGGGTAGTTTTTTTGACTGTTTTATCAATGCAGATACAACTGCTTCGGTTGTTTTTTGTTTTACTTTCACCATCATTACATAGCGAGAATGACGTTCAACCAATCTCGCGATATAATTTTTAAGGCTGGCATGTTTAGAACGGCGGATTGCTCGTTTCGTCCTGAGATACTGTTGTAGCTCCTTTTTAAGCACGCCACGTGTTTGAATAAATAAACTACGGTATATGGTCTCGTGCGACACTTGGATGCCCTCATTATTGGGGTAACTTCTTTTTAGCCTAACCGCCATTGCGTTTTATTTCACGACTAATGGTTGAAGGTGAGCGTTTTAATTGAGTTGCTATGGTACGCAAAGAGAGTTGGCTAACAATGCCTCTTGAAATTTCTTCACGTTCAGAAAGCGTAAGCGATAGCTTAGATCGTTTGCGAGGTGCAGGACGGATACCGCCACTAGGAGATAATAAGCCAAAGATAGAGGAAGATTCTCTATCAAATAAACGCCCAATAGAACTTTGAGATTCACCACGTTGCCAGCGATCCCATATCTCATTTTTCTGTTCCGTTGTATATTTTATACGTGTTCGATAAGCCATTTACAACAC